>OMLB01021522.1:7912-23980 GCA_900302555.1 Myripristis jacobus
TTTTCGATTAAGTTTCCATCAAGTCCACGACTGATGTTAGAGATAAGTTGAAAGGCTGTGTTTGCGTTTGCTCTGTGTGTGTGTGTGTGTGTGTGTGTGTGTGTGTGTGTGTGTGTGTGTGGGTGTGTGTGTGTGTGTGTGTGTGTGTGTGTGCAAAGAGATGCGTAGTCCCTGTCCTTCTCTCTAGGGATGGCTGGCAAAGTCTTGGTCAGGGAGCCTCATTTTCTGAAGAAAGAAAGAGAGGGAGAACATGTGAAAGAATGAAAATTAAATGATTAATTTGTTAAAGATCTTGCTGTGTCTGAACAATGGCCCCATTAACACCTGTTATCAGTGTCTGGACGTCTTATCTGAGTAAAGAAAACAGGTTAATACAAGGCTTGAATGCGAGCACAATACACTGTAATTATAATATTATCTCTTCTGCCAGATGAGCTTTGGAATTTGGATTGGATTTCAGCCAGTGAGCCAGATTTAAATGCAATATTTACTTTTGGGTCTGCTTTAGTGAGAAAAGTATCTACTCATGTCTCTGTTCTCTACTGGCCCTTCAAGACTGCATACCAAAAAATGGACAATTTCCGTCACTGAAGCTCATAAAAACCTGAATATTTTATAGAAGTGTGGGCTGACAGAGCTGTACAGGCGACACTGGAAGCATTAGAAATAGATCCATGTATGTTCATATCTCACAGCAGATGGCAGAGCAGGGATTGGTGAGGAATCGCCTCCTACTAGAGAGACGTAGAAGAGACCTCTGACCCCTTCTGTGTCAAAGAATACGTCAAGTACAGGCTGTGCAATAACATCAGCTCTGGTCATCTATACCTGGTGTGTATGTTTCTGACAAGAAATAAGACTTGCCATTTCTGCACCTACCTGCCTGCTCTGCATAATGCCCGTGAAAAGAGATCCAATCACAGAGTTCCTATGGGACATGGTAATTCTTAGAAAGTTGTGGGAAATTTATTCCAGACATCAAATGTCAGGGAATTTAACAAAGTCTTGGGACAAGTCAGTTTCAACCTCACAAAACAAACAAACAAACAAAAAAAGTTACCAGTTCGCAAAACATAACTTTTATTTTCCATAGTGATCAAGTTATGTTCACTTCCCTCCACAACTAAAAAGTTATTAAGACCCCTGATTCTACAAAAATGTTTAAAAATTTGGTTAGAGGAAAAAACAAAACAAAACAAAACAAAACAAAAAAACCCAAAACAAAATTTTAGTGGTGCAAAGTCATTGTAAAGTCAGAAAATTTTACATTTGACATAGTGGGAATTGTTCAGTATGCACCACTACAGTATCTCGAGCCAATCAGAGACGGCGATGCTAGGTAAACACTGGTGAGTGTGTGTGTGTGTGTGTGGTTACCTCTGTGAGGCTGCTGAGGTGGTGGGCGGCGACATGTGTGCGTGTGTGCAGGCTGGCCGGTGCGGGCTCTGTGGTGCTGTAGGCTCTCCAGGATGCTCTCAGCCAATCGTTTGACGTCTCCGTGGGTCTGTGGGTGTGTCTGCACCTGTTCCAGCTGCTGCAGACCGCCCTCCTCCAACAGCATGCTGCAATATCGAGAGGCTGCAGAGAAGCAGAGAGTCCATTAGAGGTGTAGCATTCATTCACGGCATCGATGCATCGACCGTAAAATCTGCGAATTCAACTACATCGATCTGCTAAAATAAACCAGAACGAGTTGCTTTGACTTTGCCTGGAATCAATATGAAACGTCTGAATCGATTCATTCGCTATTCTTAGTAAAAGATCTAATGTTCCTTGGATCTGACAGAACACTAAGAATTGCAAGTTTTGGTCAATAGCATTTTTTTTTTTTTAGAGTAAATCATTCTTTAGCTGTTCTGTTGTCAACTTTTTTTTCACATTTCAGAGGAGAAAGGATAGCTTACATATGCATGCACATGTTTATTAAATGGATATAATAATTGACTTGAATTATTGTTCACAAACTTGAATTGAACTAAATCAATCCAAAAAACTGGCAAATAGTGAAGCGTAAATTGAACTGAATCTCTGCTGGGCCAAAGATTCACACCCCTAGAGTTAATATATTATCTGATCTGTGAGGGTTGTGGGTGAATAGGTGAGTGAGTAAACTGATACATGGAAATGAATGAATGAATGTAACGAACTAGAATAACTTCTGGTTGTGCATTTGCCTTTGTGTGCGAGTCCCTTACCGTTCTTGCTGCAGACATGTTGCATGGCCCAGGCAGCCCACAGCTGGACACCAGGGGTGTGGAAGCACTCCAGCAGGGGAAAGAAGGGGTTAAACGACCTGGATGGAGAGACAATACTATTACAGTATATGTTACACGTTTCTGCTCTATTTTGAAGATTCCTGCGTGTGTCTATAGCCTCTGAGAAATGTAACAAGTGGGCTTGCCCTATTGTTCTAATTGCCTTATTATTAAAAAAGAGCTTCTCAAGATCTGTATACTTGATCCTAAAAGATGTCTTTTATTAAATAGATCCCAGAATGTTTTCTCCTATAAACAGCTCTCTGGGCAATGGTACATTTCGCTGTAGTTTTTTGTGTATCGTAGTTCAACTTAGCCTGGATCCCACAACATTTAACAACTATTGGCTCATCTCCATACTGCTATTTTCATCATAAGTTTCAGGAAAATTATTGCTTGACACAATTATCTTAACAAAGTTATCCTTCAAACAGTGTAACATGTGGCCGTGGACTACACATGTAAAAATGTGGATGAATATTAGCATCTAGCCAACTCTGGCACATTTCCAGTGAATTTTATCAATGTGCATTTCTCCTGACAAATAAACCAACAAATAAAAATGACAAAGACCACTACAAGTATAGGGATGGCCCTTCTCTAATTAACAAATGACCCCATTAATCCTTTTGGACTATGTGCAGCATTTGGCATGGTTGATCATGCTGTTTTAGCTGACCAACCAAGTTGGTCCACATCATAACCCTCAAATAGAAGGTACTGTGTTAGAAGTGAAATTTTCATCTAACTCTGTAAACATCACTTGTGGAGTTCATCAGGGGTTAGTTCTGGCTCCCATGTTTTTCTGCTCAACACATTCCCACTTGGCAACATCTACATAGTAGGATTAGTATTAGTGGTATTAATATTATTATTACTACTTGAACTACTACTAGCACCACTACCACTACCATAAAGGAGCTGCCTCTTACCTGTAGGCCACCATTTCACACTCTGGTGTGGGCCACTTTAGAATGGCAGAATGCTGAAGAGCAACGAAATAAAAGCACATGAGACTCCAAACAACTTTTCTTTACAGCTGAGTATTGATGAGCACAATATATATGAGTAGTTCTTTTAAGGCCTACCAGTTGTTCCAGCAGTGAGGAACGGAGGCTGAGGCTGAGTGTCCAGGCCTCCTCTCCCCGCGAGGTCAGGTGTGCCAGGATGCCTGCAGCAAAGTAGCTGACCTCCACCTCAGGGCTGTGCAGCAGAGAGCGGATGTGGTCCAGGAATCCCTGCACCATCAGCTCTCCATGCAGCTCCCCTACCTCAGCTATGTTGTTCTACACAACAGAGAAGGCATGAAAAGAATAATAATGTGTTAATTATGCTAATTTCTCCACTATGTAGTCTATCTATAGTGCAACATAATACTAACTAAACTCACCAGCAGTCCTAGAACCTTCTGCTGAATGGAAGACTCATTGGGGAAAGACTGCAGAGAAGGGGGCAGGGGGTGGTGATACAAAACATGCGTGAGTCAGCCTCCCCCCTCGGCACACACACTTTAACAGAGCAATAAATGATAGTTTGTGACGATTAACTAGTATGGCAATTGGCTCTAAGCTATTTTTGTGTTTACATGCACGCAGTGTTTACTGTTTGCTTATCTGTACATGTGCATATTTGTGTGTACCTCCAGGACTTTAATGAACAGATCCAGCCCCTGGTTCTCTATGAAATGGCGGCATGTTGTTGGTGATTCATCAGTCAGATTCCAGAGTGCACTCAGTGTAAATTTGAGGGTGGCGTCTACCACGCCCTGATTTGCCTTCTGACGCACAATGTGGAGGAGTTGCTGCAGGCGAGGAGAGAGAGCATAGTATGCCTTGAGAATCAGGCTTTTTTGTAAATTAGCGAAGTCAAAACATTATGCAGCAAAGCTGAGAATCTTACCTTCACTATAAACAGCTCTGCTCCCAGCTGAGCCGTCTGCTCCGTGGACAACTGGAAATGGAAAGCATTTGTTTGTAAAGGCTCTAGAGTGGCCAAACATGCAAACAGCAAATGCATGAAGACCACACACAGATCAGCACAACTACACTACGTATACCTTAGCAGCCAGAATAGAAATAATAGCGACAGCCATTCTCTGCATGTTCTGATCTTCATGGTTGCACAGCCACTGCATCACCAGCTTGGCAGCCTCAAACCTAGCACACAGAGAAACAGCACATCATTCACAAATCATTCAAATCATGCAAATCATTCAAACTGAAAACCCACATTTTATTAATTGCCCTTGTGCCCCAGTTTGACATTTTACATTTGTGTTTCCTGGTTTGATTGTGTAACTGTTGTTCTAAAATGTTTTTGGTTTATATTCCTTTGTAAAGAGCTTGGTAACCATGTTTTGAAAGGTTTCAAGAGTATTATCATTATTTTTGGAATACTGGGTCATTATCATTACAGAATATGTATGTGTCCCACCTGTTGAATGGGACCTCCTGTAGAATGCGATCACTGCACAGAGACAGCAGGCAATTCTTCTGCAGCTGAAGACAGAGAATCCAAAATGGTTGTACAACCAGAACAAGTACAACCAGAACAATGTCTGACTGCAATTACCTGATAAGGAAACTACATGACAGCCACTTACACACTTTCCTGTTCTTATCAATACCTCCTTTCCTTTGTTTTATATACTAAAATGCAATAATCTTGTTCCTTCCAAGAGATCGTGATAAACAGGAGCATCAACTCCAAAGTCCAACACAGATTTCTTGGCATGGCTCAACTTCCAGATCTAATCCTGCTCCTTTGATTAACATGGCATGCATGATGCATGTTACTAGGAGAGAGCATGCAGTTACCTGTTGGTGGTTTGGGAAGGTCCTCATGGCCTCCAGTAGCAGCTGCGTCACCGTACCCAAGAGTCGGACTGGCATTCCTGCTGCCAGATCCTGCTTGGTCAGATTGAATACACACGCACTGGCTGCCAGTTGAACATTCAAGGTGGCAGGGTGATTCTTCATACCCAAAACTACCAGCTACAGAAAGCAACGAAAACAGGGGAGTAAAATCAGTCATTAAGTCAGAATGAAAAATTGAGACATGTTATATATTGCTGACACAGAATAAGACAATTATGTAGTTGCACCTTGAGGATATCAGGCCGTGGTTTCTCCATGACATGAGTTAGGCTGAACAGATGAAACAGAGCTTCTCTCACAAACCCTTCTCTCTCACTGTAGCGACGCAATGCCTCGCAGATCTGGGTCTCGTTGGCTTCTCCTGTAACCTTTGCACACACATACCAAAATTTAGCACATCTACATGTTGACAGATATATGGTAGTTACAAAGGGATTTCTTGACACAAAGGAATTTCTTGTCATTCACCTTTAGATTTCCCTCTCCAGAGAGAAAATCAGAAAAACCAGCATCTGTGGCCAGAAGTCCCACGAAAGTCATCCCTGGTCTCTCCTCAACGAATGCCTTCACAGCTGCATCTGTTACCTGAAACATTCACACGCACAAGAAATAACTTTATCCTACATCCTCAGGTGCATCTATACCCATTCTCTGTCACTCACAAACTGGTCCACTGATTCACACACTCACAGACAGACATACAAACACAACCACACGCACCTGTTTCCTTCCAGACACATCCAGGGAAACAAGCGCAGGCAGGATCCCTGGCTGTCCAAGCAGCTGGCGAGCCACATCAGAGGTAAACTGCTTATCATCGCTGATGTCCAAGTGCTGCATAGGTAAGGTTTCCCCACACACACCCACGCAAAAACATTGTCAGTAAAATCCATCAAAATCCTGAGAATTCAATTTGAAAGTTCTCTCAAGAAAGACAGTCAGCATGCATAAAGAGGTTTAATGTAAGATAAGTCGAAGTGACAAAGTGATAAATTCAGCTCTATCCCTCCACTAACCTGTAACAGATCCAGCTGTCCTATGACTCCCAGCAGCTGTGCAGTGCTCATCTCCAGCCTCTTCAGCTGGTGCAGTGTTAGTGAGCGGAGCCTCTCCCTCAGGCCCAGCAGGGGGGTCAGGTTGGTGACTGAAGTGTTGGAGAGATCGAGGCTCTCCAGACGAGGCAGCGAACACACATCTGCTAGCCCGGAGTCATAGAAGTCTACATTGGCTAAGGAGAGAGAGCGCAGACCCTGGAGGGAGCTGAAGCGGTGCCGGATTGGTTCCTCCAGAGAAGTCATGGTGAGACCAGTTAAAGCAAGTCGCTGGAGGGACTCCTGTAGCATTATTTAAAAAAAAAAAAAAATAATATATAAATAAATAACAACAAATACACATACAAATGTAGTAAATTTTTAAATATGTACACACAGAGAATCAGTGGTATTAATAAGAGTGAGCATGGATAGTAAAATTCTCTTAAACACTAACTCACACTCTGTCACATTCTCTCTCTTTACCTGGCAGTGTTTATTGGTGGCCAATCCCTGCAGTATATCAGCGATGGTGAGGTCTGCGTTGACCCTGGAGGCATCTAGCTCCAGCAGTCTGTGAGGACACAGGGCTCTTTGGAAAGCCTCTGCAGAGATGCGCGCTGTACGGATGCACGCTCGCCTCAGTCGCAGGTACTCACAGTTGCGGAACACACCCACCGTACTGTCATTCAACAGACCTGAAGTGGAAGGAGCATTATTTAACCGTCAAATTTGGAAATTCAAACAGGATTGAACACAAACTCAACCTTGCATAATCCCAACTCTGCAGACAATGACAGGGTCTCCCTAACTGTTTGGAGACGCTTAGGTGCTGACATAGCCCGTCTGGATTTCATGCATAGATAAGTGACTTGTAAAGGTCACACAACAATTTGTAGCATGGAATATAAGACTGTTGGTGCCCATTTCATGAACTCGTGTGTTGCTAATATGCCTTATCTCATTCAGGAGATGTATGAAATGTGGTTTGGATGTTTAATTTTCATAAAGGCACTTGTAGTAATTAATTATTCAGGTGAGCCTTTGGAGAATTCAGTAGGTGATTTCTATTGAAACACGTGTCAAAACTAAACTGCAAGACTTTACATTTACATCAGAGTTTATTTAAGGATCAGAATCACCAGCACCTTTGATTGCATAATAACACTCACCCTCAATGGCCATCTTGGCCAGCAGCTGATCTGCTAGCTCCTGTGGAAAGAGTATAGCCTCTCTGAGACACAGGGAGCCATCAGGATGCTTCAGACAAAACCACTCCAGGTTCTGGCTGACATAGGTCAGGCACAGGTCCGTTAGAGATGCTGGAGACGAGTCATCCTGAAAACACAGACCGGATGTTTAGTCATATGGTAACTTGAGATAACGCCGCAGTACATACATCCTTTGTGCCTATTCTACAATATAACACCTTATTCATACGGCCATGATGTGCAGTGGATAAGCACTCCTTAACACCATCATTTAAAAAAAGATCAACAATTCCATGCAAATGCGACTCACCGTGTTGAGGAAATTATAGGCCATGGTTAACGTAAACTAACGTATACTTCAAAACTGCTGCGGGGGAAAACGCGGCTTCTAAACCGCGACAGGATTGAGCCTGCGAGTTGTCGACAGCCTCAAATTTAGATTTGCAATGTTCACCTGCTTTCGAGCTGACGCTACGCTAATCTTGCTGAAAATAGTTGGGCGAGCAGACGACGTGATAGCTGAGGCGAACGTTACCCGACTAGCTAGCTAACTTGTTGGTGCCTCTGTTGTGGGAAATCGGATGCCGTGCAAAAATATACACAGTTTTCTGCTGTTTGAGACTTCATCTTTAAAGCATATCGGTCAATCGACGACAGCGGAAGAGGCTCTAAAGTGAGGAGCCTGTTAGAGCATAGCCGATATCTTCAACGCGAGCGGTTCAGTCTATTTTTGACTAGACAGACAGTAAACAAAGGTCACAACACTGGAAGTACATTAGCGAGAGGGCTGGACTACGGAAGCCCGTTGGAGAGGGTTATGAAACCAGGAAGACGCGAGCTACAGGGACACATGAGCTTCATCAAGCAGTTAAAGTCTCGTTTTTGCAAAGGACTACAACAATGAACAGAAACACCGTCAGGTTTTTATAAGATTGAGATTCATTTTGATTATATCCGGGGTTTCTGTGTTAACTTTTTCGACAGCTGTGCTAGGACACTTTAACATAAAGTCTTCCTCCACACAGCAAGGTCAACATTAGTAGATGTGGTGCTGAGCCCTCAGCACACGAGACTGTTGTAAGGTTACATTAAACCGCTTAAAAGGGTTCAGACCGCACTTGAAGTTAAATTAGAAGATGGCCGGACTCATAAACTTTGAAGACGAAAAAGAGGTGAAACAGTTTCTGGACAACTTGGGAGTGGAGTACAGCTACCAGTGTTACCGAGAGAAGGATCCTGAAGGTAAAAACAAAAAAACAAAAAACTGCGCTGTCCACAAGTCAGTGGTGCTGAAAGGAGACTTTGAATTCAGTGACAAATGTGCTAAATAGTAGGACTGTGACGATACGCTTTTTTCCTGATTCGATACTATCACGATACTTGGGTACCGATTCGATATGTATCAGGATTTCTAAGTACTGTGATTCAAAAAAGTATTGTGATTCGATATTATGATAGCTTGCAATTTTTGTTTTTTGAATTATCCTTTAGTTTGTGGATGTTAAGTTTCATGAGACTGTGATTATCTTAAAGGTCACAATGGGTCATTTCATACAGTGATGTCAAGTTTCAAAAAAATGTTCTCTCTATAATGAAATGCCCACTATGGGGGCCAACATCATCACACATGAATACAAGTGGGCTCATTGAATCCACAAGAGTCTCAGATTTACAGTCAAACCCAATTTATGCAACTCCAAGACTGCATATGGACAAATGCACCATTTTAGAATAGGTGAAAATGACACATTGTATTGCATGCAAAATCTGCATGTTTTTTTTTGTCTCTAACTGCATGGGTTTAGCATGACATGCTTGTTAGATTCCCTAGGTCATCTAGTTTCATATGATACCAATATCCCTACTTTAAATCAATTCATTAATAAATAAAATAGTTTTTCCCGCTCCCACTAACTATATTTGACTTTGAACTTGAATGTATCTGCTCTTGAAATATATACATTCATTATAATGGATTTTGGTTTGTTAACCCATTTTTTTTGTGGTTTAGGATGCCAAAGGCTAGCTGACTACTTGGAGGGGGTGAAGAAAAACTATGAATCCACGGCACAAGTGCTCAAACATAACTGTGAAACACACGGACATGGAGAAAGCTGCTATAAATTGGGGGCTTACCATGTCACAGGCAAAGGTACACCATTAACACTTCTTTTTGTTGATGCTCATCTATTTAATACTATAATTGGTGGTTCATGCCAGTCATTTTTGTTGCAGCAAAATGGGATTGTTAAGCACATAGACTGATACAAAATCAATACTTTGTATCTGGGTTTAGATGCAATATAGCCACACAAAATATCGTGATGCTATACTGAATTGGAAATTTGATACTTGAGTCTGAGTTATGATCTCTGTTGGTCTCCTAAATCTTTCCACCAGGTGGGGTGACTGAATGTTTGAAAACGGCTTACTCCTGCTTTATGCGCTCCTGCAACGCCGGGGGAAAGAAGTCTATCGATGCCTGCCATAATATCGGTCTGTTGGCCCACGATGGACGAGCCATGGACGGAGGACCCGATGCGACAATAGCCCGGCAGTACTATGAGAAGGCATGCGCCGGTGGCTTTGCCCCCTCGTGTTTTAACCTCAGTGCTTTGTTCATTCAAGGCAATGCCAAAGGGCTGCCGCCAGATATGACTCTGGCCTTGAAGTACGCCAACAGGGCCTGTGAGCTGGGACATGTGTGGGGCTGTGCCAATGCAAGTCGCATGTACAAACTCGGGGATGGTACAGAGAAGGATGAAAAGAAAGCAGAGGAGCTGAAGAACAGAGCGAGAGAGCTGCATGGTTTGGAGAAAGAAAGACAGCTCAAGTTTGGGGAATGATTACAGTTGCAGCTGAATAAATCTTCATGGTCTTGATTTTATCATCAGATGTGGTGGCCTAGTTGTTTGCCAGGTTGTTTGTTAAAAACCCTATATGTATAGTCAGACGGTATCTGTTCATTGTCAGCACATGGCTGATTTAAAATATGAAGTGTTTTATTAGTTGATAAAAGAGTCGTTAAAACTATTTTCTCTACCTCGCCTACAGTTTACACACAACAATTCAATGAGGCATTACAGCCCGACTACTTGTATGAGCAGAATTTCAGTCAAACGTGTTCGAAAATGCAAACCTAATAAAATCAGATACACACAAAAGTTGATTCTTATGGTCATTTATTCCATAAGAGATATCACTGAATAATCACTTCTATATTTACCAGTTTTATACTTGTATATTCTGTGCGGTATAGAAATTATTAGATGTGAACACAAGGCTGAAGGGAAGTTTGTAATGTGCACTTTTACTGTCTGATCAGCCTATTTAGCGGGATGCATTGTTTTGATTTATCTCCAGCAAAAGAAAAACACCTCACTTTTTAATGTTTATACAAATTGATTAGAGCAGTAGGAATACACTGTCCTGAAAAACCCAATGAACCTTGTACATGCATATGATCGGTTGTACCTGCGCGATGTTGACCAGAAGGGGGCGTCACAATCAAACACATGAAGTCGTTGTATTTTAAAAACACACGTGCTTTACGGCAGCCAAGCCTCGGCTTACATCAGATGGTTACCATGAAAATCCCATCCGTTAGAGTTTTAGATTGCTCTTCACCTAGCAACCGACCAATAATTTAAACGATGCTAAAAGATCTTCACATGAAACAAATAACCCGAGGGTTTCTGTTTTGGATGAGGGCGGGCGGGTCCCCCTGGCACGCCTGAAGCTCCGCCCCGTTGGCCGTGCGTCTCCTCAGCCCTCATTCAAAACAGAACACAGCTGTTGCGAGGCGCATCGCACTGGCCGTTAGCTTCACTGCTAGCTAGCAATCTGCAGCGCTCTGCTGGATACTGATGAGCGGAGCGGAGTTCTAGCACAAGAAAGGAGAAACGGCGCACTTCGGTGAGTTGTCCTGCAGCATGAGACAAAGTTGTTATCACCTGCAGCATGGTTATAATCCCTCTTATAAATGCGGGGGATTACACAAATGGAAATGTCAGCATTTTTAGCCAGCTAGCTAACGTTACGCCGCACAAACGGTTTTTTTTTTGGGTGTGCTTGTTTTGATGTACAGGGTTCGCCCTTATAGTAGCTCAGCATCCATCAGTATCAAGACACCGGGGCTCTGTGATTAAGTCGTACAACTGAATATAGTCTTTGTAATGCAAATTATCTGCTGTAAGATGGGTCCAGTGTGCTTATTTATATATAGGGTTATCTTTATCATCATTTGCGTGAATATTAACTTGACCCACCCGACTCAAAAGATGAGTTTGATATTGTAATAACTCATGCGCTCCCTTACCAAGCTAACGTAAGCTAGCCAGCATTACAACATGCTAACGTGCAAAGCCTGTCTGCTAAGCTTGGGGTTTTAGGGTAAAAGATAGTAAACGTAACTATGACTCTCCACTCTCCACAGTTTTTGGTCCCGCCCGTACGATCTTATTCTGTGTGCCCAAGTCTCCACACAGCGCACGGTTACTTGACGTGGGGCTTCGCGCTGACCCATTTTGTCACTGTATGTTTGCGCCCGTATGTGTGTGATGTGTTGTTAGCTGAGCGGAGCTTCCCTTCAGCCATGCCCTCTGTCTGCAGGCGCTGGGCTGTGGATAGACCTCATTGGCGGTGAACCCCCTGTATAGTTCTCCTTCGGGGGCTGCTTTGGGTGTGGCGTGGGTTCATTCACGAACAATAGTACAATGATAGCTAGTATTTGGGTCTAAAATATGCATCGAAGTCAAGACCCAAAGTTATTTTGAAGTGAAAAAAGTGAGCAAGTTGGAGAGACTTGTTAAAACCTTGCACAAGGGGGTAACCATCCAGCGGCTCTGGCTCCTTGTGGCTTGGATTTATTTATGAAGGTTTCTCAGCATGAGGAAGAGAAGCCCCTTATAAGAGCAACTGTCAGGTGTTTCAATCTGACATAAGGGGTTTACAGTCTGACTGGATGATAGCCCAGTGGTCTAACATTTAGCAAGCGATTGTACATGTGCCTTATTGTTGTTTGCCTCACTTAATGTAAGCACATCTGTGGATCAATAGTATCGATTTCAGTGACTGACATTCTTCAGTAATGAATTTGTTATTTGCGACATGATGCCAGACTGATCAAATTCAAACTGCAGGCCTAAACTCTATGAATCATTTTGTAGTTGTAGATTGTAGTTGATGCATCACAACTCAGGTGAAGGTATCTGTTGAACTTGTCTTTTCAAACCAATCCTTGACAATGCAGGTGTGATAACAGTGGTCAGAATAATATGTTAGGGTCATAACTGACATTACTACACATACAGTAATACCACTGATAATCAGTCTTATATTTTTCAACTTAAAAAGTTAAGCTGTCTCTCCACACTCAATTTCTCCACTAATTTAATCATAATGGCAGTGCCCTCTGGTAGTCTGATTGCATCTATCATTGTTACCTTCATTTGTAGATGGCCAGAGTCCAAAGTATACTGAATACTCAAACATATGTCCTTGGAGCACACACACTTGAGTGAGCCAGTACTTTTATGTCAAACAGCTTTAGTCTTGCACAGAATCAGCAGGCTGTTTAACTGTTAGTCCGCTTTTGTTTTCTTTAAAACAAAGCCTGCCTCTGCCCAAACCCAGTCTCTAACACACTCTTTGTGTCAGTGTCCTTTATGTGTGACGCTGCTGTTGCTTGCCCCCCTGACCCCGTTTTTAAAGAGCTCTGAGGAATGTTCTGTATCGATATTGGGTACGGTTGTGTGGAGCTGCTGTTCTCCACACTTAGCATATGACCCACAGGCCACAGGTTCAGGCTCATAACTGGGATGCTTTTACAGTGCTGTGGTGTCTTACTTTAAAAAAAAAAAAATCTGGGTCCTCATTTGGATTCAGCAGCCTTTTGAATAATCAAATAGATGCAGACTGTATTAATTCATTGGACAATAACAACAGTGACAGTCATCACAGTGTTGAATGCATTGTCTGATTGAGTGGTTAGATAAGACTGTAATGAAAGGTTAGCCCAAAAAGGAGAGATGAAACCTAATTCTTTCCAAATGCTGTAAGGGCTCAGTTTTCCATATGTCAGAGACGGAATCTGCTAGGAATTTACTTTAGTTGTTATTTTGGCACCATCTGATTTAGTCTAAACACAGGGGAAAGCTGGGAGACGTCACAGGTTACTATGGCTGGGAAATACAGCTTGAAAGAAAAAGAGTACAGCAGCCTATCAGTCAGCGGTCACTGAGTGTGAAGTGTACTTCTGACAGGTTTAGCCAAGTAGTCTTCTCAGAGATTAGAGCTTAATCCAATATAATATGGTTGATTCAGTATTCTGTTCTCTGTGATGGGAAACACAGCGGCTTGGAGATGGCTCTGTTGGTGTTAAGAAGTGCAAGAAACATTCATGCACATATTACTTTGACTAATGCTCCATTGAATTATCATTGTATATTTTTGAGTTTCTCCTGCTCTTCGTCTCTCTTCCTCTCCGTAAACAAATACGTCACGCTGCATGTCCGTCGCCGGCCAACATTTGTAAGCCGTAAGCTTCTGGAGGATATGTTTAATCCAGCAATTACTATGCTGGCTACAGGATTTTTGTTATCATTCAGGTCACTTGGTTCCAGTGCTCTTTTTCATTTTTATTAATTACTTCACTTTGTGTATAGCAGAGTTCTTTCCGGCTGAGTGGTTTCTTGTCTTTGCGAAGCTGTTGGCCAATGGATCTTCACTGAAACGGTAAAGTTAGTGCAATCAATGCGAGTAAATCATTCCGAAAAGATGTACCCACACAGATGTTAAATCACAAATGCAACAGTGATGCCAATTCCCCCACTTTGAATAATTAGACCTGCATGAAAAAGACTCCTCTTAATGTCATTTGAGTACCGACCACTTTCCTTTTGTGATCTCCCCCTAGTAACTGAACATCCCACCTCTACCTACAGGGCTAGGCTAATCTCAGAGCTGCCTCGTATACGTCGGCCCATCTGTTCTGCAGTGTGGTGTAGCTACTCTGTCCAAGGTCTGCAAATGTGATTAGTTAGAGATTACATCTGTGTGCGAAATGAAACTCCCCTCTCAGAATCAAAGCTGTGTGTGTGTGTGTGTGTGTGTGTACGAGAGAAAGGGATAGAACACCGCAGGGCTTGTGCGTCAGCAAGTTCAAACCCTGGTCTGTCTCAGGTTATGTTACCTTTCTCTGCATTACATCTTGTTCACAACATGATTTTGTAAGGGCTGTTCCCAAATGCAACATGTGCACGTGTGTGACACCACCTATTGAAGGTTTTTTGAGCTGGTCCACGCACATCAGCATAGGGGCTGTGTTGAATAAACTTCAGTCGTAGAAACAAAGTGAACATGCCAACTTTTCCATGTGAGGCAATCATTTATTAAAAATATCTCAGGCCTGAAACGTTTCATGACTTCTCATTCTTTTCTAATTGTGTTCACTTTATTTCTACCCCCTTATTGAAACTGCTTTAATTGCAAGCATTTTAATACGGTTCTCTGCGTAGTTAACGACAGCCATCTTGTTGTCTCTTGCTGGACGCCATAGGTATTCTAGAGGCATTTTGGTCTGCATCAAGCTTTCTCTTTTTCCGAGCGTGACCTCCAACTGACGCTGTTGCTCAGTTGCCAGGGTAACTCCATGTGTCTGTCTGGCACATCCATTCAGCACAGATGGAACTGCGAAGTCACATGTCGTCACACTCTTCTGATGCCTGCACAGCCTTGGCTCTGTCACTGCAGCAGTGGTCTAAAAACAAAGACAGAGCTATGTCTTCTGTGTTGGAGAAGCTTCTCAGATCCAGTTTCCTCTCGCCTCCATACATCACTGAGCTAGATCATCTGTTGCTATAGGAGTAATGAACAGTCTCTGCATTTGATAAGTTGGGTATGGAACACTGATAATGAGACTGCGTCTGGCTGTGTACGTGATAAAGGCTATCATAAAAGGTGTTTCTGATGCTGCTGGCCGCTGGCTGAAGTGGGTGTTTTAGATGTTTGGCTAGCACCTGCATCACTGACTGTGTTCGTGTATGTGAGCAAGATACAGACAGACACCAGAGTAATGCCTCTCCTAACTTTCACTTCTAAAATATGAGTCCGGCACCGCGTTTCACTGTTTAGATTGAGCAATGCCCTCCTCTGTTCTTTTCTTTTACTCAGAACATTCTGGATTTGAGGAAGTAGTAGTAAACAACCTCATCTCATACAAGTGTCTCATTATTAGTGTCTTATCCCCCTGGCTCCATCGCTGTTGTAGTTGCAGTGCTTGTTTATGAGTAGTTTAGGCTGCCAAGAGCTTTAGGACACACTCTGTTGAAACAGAAAGTGCACAGACAGTCACCCATGACTGATGGCTGAATCTAGCCTTCCCCCCCAAGTACACACCACAACAGGCTGAGCGGCGGCATGAGGCCTGGAGCATGCACTACATCTCAGCCTGTATTTAACCACTGGAAGGGAGTGGCTCATACATGAAGGGTAACACAGCCAGTGAACTACACAGCTATCTTTTACCTCACTATCCTTGCTAATTTCTGTAGTTTCTTTCCCACTGCTTGGCTCTCATTCACCCCTTGTAATGTGTGCAACCTGATGCTGCTTTAGCCCTTTTTTGCCTGCCTAAATTTAACTTTCTCTCAGATTCATTTGGGACTGCGTCCTCCATGTTCTACATATACTACAT
>OMLB01021523.1:0-26755 GCA_900302555.1 Myripristis jacobus
GAATTGCATCGTTTTTGAAATCTGGCAAAAAATGGGATGAAATTGATCAGTTTTACACTAAAATACTATACATTTGCTTAGGGTTAGGGTTAGGGAAAATACAAATGACATTGATGACCAATAGCTTGTTATAACAGGAGTTGTCCTGCCGTCTTGGACAGTTGATGAAAACATCAAATTTATGTCATAGTTATCATAATGTCATAATGTTGTCTTGTATAGAGTGGTATCAAAAATGTAAAATGGAATGCCTTGAACACAGAGCAGTGAGTCACCACTCTGTCTCTGTCTCTGTGTGTTATTGATCTCTTTTTATTTTCTCTCTTCTGGCATCCTTTGTTTTTGCCACCTACACCACAACACTTGTTGGACCCCTATCTCATTTGATTCAATAATAACAACAAAATGAAATTGCTAATCTTTTTTTTTTTTTTTTTCAATTTTCAAGAGTTGACTCATCAATCTCTTTTTGGAGGATGGCTGACTTTTCAGAGACACTTGGGTGAAAATCTCCAATTGCGTCTGGGATTCACTCCTATCTCACGCTGTCAGATGAAAGCTTTTCATTATCTCCAAAAAGTAGGACTAATCTGTGCTGGGATTCAAATGATTCAACCCCCCGTGCAATCATTATGGGTGGAGTGGTTCCAATTTCAAGTCTTGGCTTCCTCATTTCAGGGGAAGACTTGAGGAGTTCTCTGTATTACAGATGTTGAGTTACAAATGATGAGCACTGATGATTTTTTTTTCTCTCAAAATTGATTTTTTTTTTTTATGAACTCACTGCAGTGAACTGTTATCACAAATTAGTAAAATACTGCTTATTTCCTCAGTGATGACCATGCATGAATGAAACTACTACTTAATAATGATGATGATGATGATGTTGATGATGTATTTACTTCAGTGATCAGTGATCAGTGATCCTGTGTATGGGACTTTTATTCTGTTTTTCTTCAAAACTTGAACATCAACTTCTTCCTCACCAATAATACTTAGATCTATATTGAGAATGACTAAATGAGTCATTTGAGACGTGAATGAAAAATGACTGCCCTGCCAGTTTACAATTCGGTATTGGCAGGCAAAGGAAAATGAATGGTTGATTGGTTGAATTGATTTATTTGCTAAATAAAACTTATTGATCAGTAAACACAGAGGGGAGAAAGTAATTGGACCTGCCTGCTCTTTTGCTGCATTTGAATTAATATGATCAAGACAATTTTTGCATTTTTGTAATATTTCAAAAGATAAGAAGTCAGTATGTACATGCTAATGCACTTTTATGAGCACAAACACACAAGAAATACCCTGCACAAGCCAGGATGGGCTTCAGTCCATTTTATTGGGTAAATTTACACGACAGAAATGCCTGCTGAATACCATAGCAAAACTTAAAACCTAAAACTGTGACTCAGCTGTGCACATGTAATAAATAAAACTATAAGATTGGAGTTGGTGCATAAAACTTTATTGGAGGCAGAGCTGCTCTTGGCAGATGTTCAGACTGAATGGCCATTGGTTTTCATCTGTATTACTCACGCTGTGTGTAACAGCTGTTCTGAAGGCATGGACGATGTCATTGGTTCAGTTAAACCTCAGCAGGCGGAGCAAATGAACAGCCGTTTTCAGGATACAAGGCAGCTAGCTGATGGCTAGTTACCAAGATAGACGTCTTAGCTGGCTAACTGCCACGTAGCCTTGTTAGCGTCCTGCACTAAAAATCTAATAATCTGTTATAGCATCCCAAATTGCCGGCGAGTTGCAAAAAATGTTAATTTGTCCCTCTGAATAACATAAGGACGAGTCAAACAGTAACACAACCAGCTGACGGACATGGCCTGAGAACGATCAAGGTCAACATGGACGACCTGACCTGAAATAGCTCGTTGTGAATATCAGAATATTGACAAAACATCCTCAAAGGTCAAGTTGGATGTGATTCAGTGTAAACACGGACCGTGAGGATAACGCTGCCAGTGGCTTTGCTGTTTCACTGAACCAAAGTCAAAAATAAACCCCTTTAAAAATGGAAGGTGGAGCCTTGCAGGGGCAGGTTGCGGGTCTTGCATCCACGGGTCAGGTCCACAACTGATTTGGAGATAACTGCAGCTCAGGTTGGGTGAAGTATTGAGCTTTGAGTATCTCTGGATGTCAATATCCAATATGACACTTTTGGGTACTTTTGAGAGTCAAGCTTTATTAAACATGAGTGAATAAACTTTAGTTAAAGTTAGGTAAAGTTTGCTGCATCATAAATTATCATGAATGAATGAATGAAAGTAAGTTATTGCCATTTATGTGAGTTATTTATATCGAGTGACTCTGACAAGATATTACTGTTTAAAGTGACATCCAGGCCAATAATCTGTGTAGGCTAATAATGCAATGAAATGTAGCTAGGCCATCAGCCAGTTAGTTTCACTGGTCTATGCAACAAGGCTCCACTCACTGAGGTTCAACTCAAGTAATTATTTGTCAGGGTGCTTTATCGATTATTTCTGCCTCCAGATTAGCTCTCCTTCCAATAAAAATTTGTACAGCTAAAACTCCAAACCGCAAGACTGTGTGTCACCGTGTCCTGCGAAAAACCTCATATCCCCAAAAAAATGGCCAGTTTTGCTGCCATTCAGCCAGGATAGGTTGAAATATCCCATTGACTCCATGTTGCATCTTTATGTGCATTTTCATATGGTGGGTCTGGTCCCAGGGGTTAGCACACATCTTCAGCATGAGCGAGGCAGTCACAGCTGTCTATGGTCACTTCTGGCCAGCTGGAGAAACTGTCCTGTAAGCTCCCACGTTCTTGTCATCCATGATCTGAAGTGTCCATCATGCTGATGTGTCCTTGAGCAAGGCACTAAATCATTGCCAGTTGTAAGGGGTGGTCTGTGGCTGACCCTGCGGCTTGGTGTCAACAGATTATGGCTTAAATGCAATGGAGATACAAGGTTTTTAGAAAACACTGCTTGGTTTAGTAATCATTTTAGAAAGGCTGGCAATGGCCCTGTGCAGTGGTTCTCCTGGTACTGTCTAGTCTTCCTAGTTAACACAGTGCAGTGATGGTGCTGAAAGAGATTTTTTTTCAGTCTCAAGGGTTATTTTACATGAATGAATGAATCCTGAAAACAAAGTAAACTTTCAAAAGCATTTCAATTTCTGGGTCAAGCCATAAAACCAATTATCGGTATATTTATGAATTTCAGTGATGTTGATGACAAAGAATTTTATTTATGTCTTTTGAAAGGACCATGTTTTTGCATGGTTTAGCCCATTTACTATGATTCTTATCTACCATTTTCCAAAGTATACCTTACAGCTTTAGATGTTTGAATGCATTTTTCTTAACAAAAACCAACTTGCTGAGACTTGAATTTTTTAGATAAATAATCCATCACAGTAGACAGTCCCCACCCCCGCTTTATCTTTTTGTCACAATGTCTCTATTGTTGCATGGTGATTTTCTCATCTGTCGGTGTCAGCTCGTCTGTTGGTGTGTTTACATGCTGGTGGGAAGCTCTGTCGTGCAGGACTTAAAAATCAACTGCCAAATGGCATTGTATTCACACCCTATTTGGTCAGAAAATCAAACTCGGAGGACAAACAATAAGTAAACACTGTCATCATGACAATGTGGATTTGGCTGCTTCTTGTTGTGATAGTTGGCCTGGTTAACTGTCAAACAGGAAATGAGTTTTTCTTAATTAGCACATGACTGCACTATTCCTCTCTGTCAAACTGAGAAATGTTTTCCATGCAGAGACACTGCAAACACATGTTATCTTTGCCAGAAAACAAAATATTATTTTATGAACTAAATTCAAATGCTCATGACTTCTACATTTTGACATGAAGGTTAGTTACAGGGTAAAGTAGGTTCATTACCAGAGAATTTGAATTTTTATAAGTATGGAAATAGGGAGCAAATATTCAAACATCTAAAAAATTGCGGTGCCCTTTGAAAAGTGATGGGTGTTCTTGCAGTGTATCTAGTAATGGGCTAAAATGTGTCCAAAAACAATACTGTGGTCCTGATTTAGGTATAAGATTAGAGGTTAGGTTCAGGTTACGAATAAACTTTTTTTTAAGTATTAACTCTGACGACATATGGCTTTGCAGCTTGACCAGAGAGTCGATACCAAGGCTGTTACTTACTTCCGTACAGCTGTAAATGTCAGGATCTTTTGTCGTGTGGTGATGACTGTTCTCTATTGATTGTACCCTATTAACTGTTAGCACAACTGGTGGATGTCTTGTGTGAAGCAGTACTTTTCTAAGGTACCAGTCAGAACTGGACGTTTCCATGACAATAACAATTTCACACTGAAGTATATTTAATGTGTCTACGTCGGCATCAGAATACATTTAGCTAAACAAAGTGTCTCACCACTTCATCAGATTCACTCATCACTTGCCTTTCTGATGCCACTGAAGAGATGCATCGAATCTGTTTAAATGTGGAACAAGACTGAAGCCTTTTCGTGGTACTGCAGCATGTTTTTCTTGCTGCGTGGCCTCTCAGCCCAGCCTCATGGCAGTTTGTGATATAGTCACAAAAATTTGTCCGTGGCCACAAATTTTTTTTTCGTGAAAGTCAGTACAACTTTAAAAGGAATGTGTGTCAGTTGGAAGTATATTTTGTGCCACTGCCACTTACTGCGGGGTAGTATAAAGACTCATGGTTCTGAGGTAGTTGGGGCTTTGGATGGGTCAGTCAACATGACTTTCACTCCAGTGACCTGGGTTCAAGTCCAAGGCAAGAGGAGTGTTCCTCTTCATTGACTGAGACTTTGTCCATTTTCCAGGTTTGATGCCTAAACCTAACCTGTCCCCAACCTTAACCAAGTAGTTTTTATGCCTAAACCCAACCTTTCCCTAACCTTAACCAAGTAGTTTTTATGCCTAAACCCAACCTTTCCCTAACCTTAACCAAGTGGCTTTATGTCTAAATCTAACCTTTCCCACACCATTACCAAGTTGGGGTTTTTTTGTTTGTTTTTTTTGCCTAAATGTAACCTATCCCTAACCTTAACCAAGTGGCTTTGTTGCCTAAATATAAGCTTCCCCCACCTGGATATACATTTTTGTTGGGTAAGCTACTGAAATTTTAGCCCCTCTTGGAGGTGGTTTGGAGGCCACTTTGGGTAAATTTAATTTGTGCCCATATGCATGAAAAAATTGACAATTTGTGTTCATGGACATGTCTTTGTTGATGAAATTTCTTGACTACTGCACAAACCTCCATGAGACAGAGTTGGGCCTCTTTATTGTTAACTGGCGTTCATTCACCACAGTGTTAATGGCAGAGCATAAATAAACAACAAATGAGAGATAAAGCAACGTGAAGGGGCTTAACATTATATCTACAGTATATCACAGACTGTGGTGGGACACCGTGACACATGATACCCTACAGCCCTACTGTCTAACTAAAACCTTTAATCAGAATTTAGAAAAAACAAAAACTGTATTTTCAGAATGATGTTTCAAAATCGTGTCATTGGATTTGAATAAGTTTCGTGGGCCCCACCATCATATTTTTTCTGTATTTGTAAAAGGAAAAAACACATGGAAAACCTTCAGTTCAGGTAAAAACATGAACACTTGCAAAAGTGGATCAACAAGGTTATACCATGACAGCAGCAATACATATATTGTACAGTCTCGTCCACAGTATTACTGGACATGCCTCATTAAGTAATTCCCCTTGTTAAGGAGTAATTTAAGCTTAGCAGTTTGATTGGTTAAAGACGCGTTACATTTGTGCAAATAATTCCCATAAAGCTTGGCTAGCCATGCTTTATTGGTTGTCAGGTCAACTCTTTTGCTAACCAGGAAGCAAGTTAATGAGATCTCTTGCCGTCTCCTGTTTTCATTGTGTACATATACCACTTTGAAGACAATACACGTGTTGGTAAACAGTGCATAAAAGCAATATTACCCTGACGGCCATTTTTCTCCGAGATTATAGGTACTTTGGTGCTGCTGACAGCACAAGGCCTAGCAGGATCCATGCAATACCCATAATAACAGTAAAGAATGCTCCCTTGGGTGCTGTTGTTCTATAAAATGGTGATAAAATGCTCTCAAACAGGACTTAAAACTGCAATGTATTGTTAGGCTTCTCTAGCTCAAAACAGGTTTTATGATCAGGGCGTCTTCATTAGGCTGAGGATGGACTGACACAGAACAGAATGAATCTTTTAGTCACCTTTAGCACACTTTTTTCATGATTGTCAAACCAAAGACATATAGCATCTCAATAGTGATACTTCAAAATGTTACATTCTCTGAATTTCTGCAAAAAAAATGTAGAGGATCTAGTTTGTAAAAATGATATAATTTTGACACCGAGGAATTTAATTATTGAAAAGCACCACCATTTGTTAAAACACTACAGTACAAGTTCATTAGGGCAAAACATCATACCTTGTTGATAATTCTGTATCTCCAAAATATGAAACATCCAGGCTGAAAGAAGTATTTTCTCTCGGTAAACTAAGTTCTTAATTTAGCCATTATCTGAAAAGTGCCATCATTTGTTTAAATTTTCTGATATCACTTACTTCATAAGAGCATGTGTCATTTTTTCCCCCAAATGAAAGATATTATATTTTGGTATGATGTCTGTTTGTCATGCTTGCATATAGTGCCTTCCCATAGAACTCCACATAAAACAAGCTACTCCTGAGATGTAGAAGCCACCGTTACATCTCATGTGACTTGGTGAGCAGACTGTTTTTTAGTTATAATGGCCGACAACAAAAAGGTTAGCAGCCTCAGATCCCTGGAATGATGTGTGACGTGTCAGAGAGTGGTTACCAGTGGTTACGAGGGACACTCCTCCATGCTAGAAGAGCAACATAAAAGTAAACACAAAACTTCACCATCTCTTAATCCCTGATAAAGCCAAGATCATGACTAGCATTTGTGTGGTGGTAGGTCAAAGGGGCTTTTTCAGCTGTTCCATAAATCACTAGTGCCCACATCTCAAGCCATTATGGAGGTCCACTGGAGAATTGGCTGTACATGAATAATGTCTAAATATACAACCAGCAGTGGTGTAGTGGAGGGTATATGCAGGTATACAAAGTGTATCCACTTTCCCCCCGTTTTTTTATACATACATATCGGCCTAATGGGCCTCAGAAGTCAGATTGTTTCCCCATAATCATCCCAGTAATAGTCCATGATTTAAGATGGTGTTTAAAACTTTATTTTTAACTTATATTTTTATCTTATCATCTTGCTTAAATGGGACTGGATCCACTGAACACTGCTACTGCCAGTTCCATGTCTCTTGCCACTCTGGCTGTTTACTGCACTTTGTATGGGGCCCAAACTAGGCTATGTGTTTGGGGCTCCCCTTGACTTTGGACCACTACTGACTCAACATCCTCGTGATTATGTTATGTTTTTTCTTTAGCATTTACCTTTTTTTCTACAGTACTGTTATAGCACTTGGTATGGGGCCCGAATCATGGCCTTCCCAGGCACAGTGAGCAGCCGGGGTGCCCCCCTCACACCACTTTAATGCCTCAGGGGACATGCTGCCTGTCTCTAGTTATGATTCTTTAGATATAGGGCTGATAAATTGTCCTGCAGGTGGTGCATGAGGGAAGGTCATGGGATCACCAGAATTGACAGATTTCATTCTCTGAAATGGCAGAAATGGCAGAAATGGCAATCCATTGAATAGATTTTAAGATTGACCTAAATGCTGACCGACTGACCAACTGATGCACACAGTGATGAGAGCCAAAAATACTTGGTTAGCCAGCAACCCTGCCCATCTCTTTGGTTGTTCTATTATCTTTGTTCAACAAAAGTATTAGGAGAAGGAGTGTCACTATAACTCATGTTGTGTCCAGCTGGTCAACATTGGTAGCTAACCACTGAACCCGTAGCAGTAAAAGTGCACTGATCATGTTGAGGTCATGTGAAATATGGCCAAAAAAATCATTTTTCATATGCAAGAAAACATCCAACTGCCATGAATTATTTTGAAGGTCTTAGGAAGACACTATTCCTTTCCCCCAGAGATGATTTTTGAACTGGAAGTCTCGAGAAAGAGACAAAAGACAACATGACCTCTGAGGCCTATAGCCACTATAAAAAAAATACTTATGCTGTAAAATAGGGAGTTGAGATCCAAGGGCTAATAGCATGTTGGGTTTATCGCCATGCCAGTGTCAGGCCAATTCAAATTTGATATTGCACTTACACCTCAGATATTTGACATCAAATGCTTGTCAGATATAATATACATGTTATTTAATCATGACTGTAATTGTGTCATAGGTCATGTCATGATCATCCTCCTGCTTCCTCATTTAGTTCCTTCCTAAAATGAGATGACACCCCAGAGATTAATTCATCATCACAGAGAATATTTCCAAATGCAATTATCGTCAAGCTGGCAATAACTATGTTAATTTTTCTGTTCTCTATTAATTTGAATTGTGGACATACTGAAGTGAATTTGTGCCTCTTCAAAAGTTTTGGATACACTATGCCCCGACTTGAATCCAATGGCAGCCACTCTCCAGATGTTCTGCAAGAAGGAATGGAACTGTGTCACTCTGGCATCCAGCCCAGGGCAAGTCTAGATCAGTGGCTCTCCACCTTTTTGGCTCATAATCCCCTGAAAACTGAAAAGATTCCTGTACTTGTGATGTCTTGCTGATCCCATGAATGTGCAGAATGAATTCTGATGCCAAACGGTTTAATTTTTTTCCCCCCTTTTCAAGACATTAAAGCTGCCGTTGGCACTTTCACACGTTGGTGGCTCCAAATGGCAGGGAGAAATGTTTTGGAAATTTAAGGATTTAAATTCTCTAAAATATGTAATATAACATCAGATAATTATATAGCTGCTCATACTTATATATGCTCATATTAACCAGTCATGCTGGTTGGGACTGATTCATACCAAAAGGACAAAAGAGGCATCAAATCTAATGTTTGTCAGCTTTATTCTCGGTGGAGAAAACTTGTTGTTTCGTCACTTCCTTGGTGGAGAGGATTTCCTGCCAGTGACCACAACTGACAGCAGAATTTCCATTGTTCAGTGAAGGTCAGTCTGAATCTTAGATAAAGAGGGTGAGACAATCTTCCCTGCTAAAGTTCAACTTGGTGATTTCAGAGTTAAGGAGGGTGTACTCTTACTTAAAAATCATGCATAGAGCAGCTTTAATTAATTATCACAGCCAGCCTTAATTCCTCAGTTACAGACTATTTCTCAAGAGAGGGGGATGTGTCAGAAAGACAAAACTTCAATCATCCTGTGACCCTCTCAACTCTGGGTTTAGAACCAATGATCTAGCTGACTGTCATCTTTGAATGTCTCAGTTATGCTTTTTACTCTGTTGTTTGTAGATAAATTGCTGTTGTTATAGTTACATGTGTATTCTGTACAGGGTTTAATTTCATCAAAACTGCGCTGGAAAACCAAAGAGTACTAATCCTGTCCCATACTGTGCCCAACCAGACCCAGGCACAGCACGAGTACAGTATAGAATTTGTGCAGTGTAAAAAACATATTAGTCCACACTGAAATTCAAGCTAGAGTGAGAACAAATTTGCACTCGCACAAACAGAAAACAGCTGGCTTTTTACTGGTAAGGTAGAAAAACTCCATTACTAAAGTAGTGAGGAAAATAATAGTGCAGTTTTGTGAGAACTGGCACTAAACTCCACCTTGCTTGGTGCTCAGTGAGTGCGTCCACAGAGTATGTTGGAAACCAGCTCAATTCATAAGGTTATACTTGAGATGAGCAATATTTTTTAAGATAAATGAACATACATATCCAGAAATCTTTGACGCTGAGGGGAAGGTCATGATTTCACCAACATTTCCAAGCTTCATCCTCTAGGCAACACGAACATTGTCACCAAATTTCACAGCATTGCAAAAACTTTTTGAGATTTTAGTGTGCAACATTAACAATTTGAGCTGTTGGTAGTGCTACAGGGAAGGTCATAGGTTCACCAAAATGGACAGATTCATTCTTTTAGCCATCATGAATGCTGTCACCAAATGTCATGGCGATCCACCAAATAGATTTGGAGATGGTGCTACAGGAAAGGTCATGTAGTCACCAAAATTGACAAGTATTGTCATCTAGCCGACATGAATGTTGTAACTAAATTTTATGGCATTGCACAAGTAGTTTTTGAGATATTAGTGATCAGTTTTTTTTAAAAGCCTGCTGGTGGCGCTATAAGGAAGGCCATGGGGTTATCATAACTGAAAGATTTCATCCTCTAGCCAACATGAATGTCATCACCAAGCATAATGGCAATCCACCAAATAGATTTTGAGATATTCCATTGCAATACTGAGAATTTGGCCTGCTGGTGGTGCTAGAGAGAAGGTCTTGGAGTCACCCAAATGGATAGATTTCACCCTCCGCCATCATAAATGTTGTCACCAAATGTCATGGGAATCCATCAAATACAACAGATTTCAATATATGCTGCTCTGGACCTAACTGCTGACCGACTGACCGAGCAGCACAGTGACATAAAGTCCCTCGCTTTCCATTGATGGTCTTTAAAACATTTAGAGTATTTCCAAGAATATGAACCACATGGATAAGAGGTTCACATACCTCAGTATCCTGGCTAATGTCAGCATATCCCAGCTGTTATAGTCTGGTTTCTCATATTCAGCATAAGAGCTTATCTCTGTTATTGCACTGTACATAGGACATAACATTAACCATGCTGTAATATTAACATTCATGTAAACGCACTCACTGTCACTGCTCCAATTCAGTGCTGTGGAACTGAGCTTGTGCTTTACAATAATGAAATTCTAAGCTGAGTCTCTTCCTCTCTCTGGGAGGTGTCTGCTTGATAACACCAGTGACACACATTAGATCCCATTTCTCTGCAAACGGCTGCTCTATAAACGGTGTCTCTGTGAGGCCATGATCACATAGGACGCATCTTTCTCTCGCTCAGACTTGTGTGCATGCAGAAGGTCAAAGGGAGTAAGGAGCATTAAATTGTTCTCATCGCTATGCAACATACTTTGACAACTACGTGTAAGCACATAACAGGGTATAATGCCACTGAAAATAAGAGCAGACATGGGAAAGATAGCCCATTCCAAAGGCACGGGGGGCGTTATAATTATTTTATCATTATTAGTCTATCATGTGCACCATGGCTAAAATTGAGATCAACTTGGCATGCCCGTGGGAGCGCCACAAAATGTGCTGTACTGGAGAAGGTGCATAGTTTGAAAGGAGATGTGTGTGTGCTAAAACTAAATCATTGACAATGACAGAAAAAAAGACAGGCACATTCAAAAAGTGCTCTACATGATCACGGCCTTTATCGCTCTCTCTCTCTCTCTCTCTCTCTTTAGCCCACTGGCTTTCCTCGTATCATCTGCCAGGATCCTTCACAATGCCCTTCATCTCTTAAAAGCCTGTTTCCAGTTTGTCATTGTACAATTGTTCATAACTAAGCTGCCTGGTTGAAAAAGACAATACTTTAAGTTTAAAGGACCATACCAGTGATTTTATATGTTTGGCCCATTTTCCCATATTTTACACTGCAACCAGCCATTTTGCAAATTATGTGGGGGTCCTCAAGTTTTTGCAACATATAATCAAAATCTCCTTATTTTCAAATTTGAATTTGAATTGGTTGTGTAAAACAAATGTTTCCCCGGAGACTATTTTCCAGTGGAGAAACTGTTTCACTCCACCCAATTTCAAGTCATCAAAGCCCAACAGTGCTGCAGCTTTTAGGAAAAGTAATGTGGATGACTTTATTACGGTGGTGGACTAGTGGTGTGAAGAAAGCTTTTAAGTCTCTGAATGTTTGTTTTCATATCATAGTGGAATGAATGGAAACCAGTGGCTGGAGAAAAGGGAGGAAAAATATCGGAGTTGCTTGCTTTGGGAAAAGATTCCCTTAAATGGATACATAAAGTATATACATTTTCTGGATATTATGCTTAACATGCAGAATCAGTGGTACGGTCCTTTAAGTTGAATAAATATGTATCACCTTCTCATTCTCCATCCCTTCAATAACTTGGAGTGAGAGGAACTTTTTTTGTCTTCCAAGAAAGCACTGATCGTGAATTGGGTAGAAGGAAAAAAGAGATTGCACATATAAGTAAGCCTCTTTGGCTAATTTTGGCACATTTACAGTAATATTATCATAAAAAATGTGTTCTTTCATATAATATACAGTACACACCTCCCAAATGATACACACTCAGTCCAACACACTCAGAGGAGGGAAACTTTTTGACCTTGGGAACAAGGTTTATCTCCCCAACAGTACGGCCATTGATCTGTTTTGATTGTAAGATGATTTTTACACGTTCTTTTTTTTATTACAAGCAACCACTCCCTTGATCATTGCCTGGCATAAAATCAGCTCTAGCTTTTGCCAGTGCCTTGTTCGGCCTCTGAAAACACCAGGGTCAGAAGCAGTGAAGGACAGAGGTGTTATGATAGACAAGGGATTGAATTTTATGAATTTAGGACACTAGCATTCCAAAAAAAAAAACCAAATCATCAGTAATCCCTCATTCAACTTTTGGGTGAGTTGGGGTGGTTTTCCTTGGCTTAAATTGAAAAATACTACACACTTGCTTGTGAGCTTGTGTTTGTCCTTCCCCTGTGTTAACTGAGGAGGGGGCCAGTGTGCAAATCCATCACCCATTCCTGTAACATTATGTGCACAGGAAGATCTGCCAATTTGTTTAGCAGGGTAGCAACCATTGTTCCAAGTTTTGAATGCACCAAGGTAGCAATACTTGTTCAGTACCTGTAAATACACTGGAATAGCAACCACTATTCAGAGGTTTTGAACACATAGCTTTCGAACAAACTCTCCAATCCTGATGAGACGTTTGTCCTAAAAAGCTAGTAGGTTTGTACTCTCTGAATCTGCATCAGAGAGACCAGTGGCCGTGTTCTGTATGCTGGCATGTATAGTTGCATCCATGTGAATTTCAACATCATGCCTCATCATGCCGTCGTAGGCGTCGGGGGAAATAACCAGCTTGGCAGCTTGGCCATCTGTGGCAGTCCAGCCCCCAGTGAGCATTTTAACAGCAGTATCTCTATTGGTCTCAGTAGCACCACTGTTTGGCAAAACTAGAACTCTATATAACAGAGTCTGGCTTCTCCACCAGTTTGAGAGCTTCATGCATGCCAGCCGCCGACAGCTTCCGATTGATGTTCCTGTAGCGGCACCGCAGCAGGTTACTGTAGGTGGTCCTCAGATCCCGATTGAAAAAAGCATAGATAAATGGGTTAATGAGGGAGTTAGCGTACCCAAGCCACAACAGAGTTCTTTCCAACCAGAGGGGGACGCAGCTGCACTCCACACCACACACAAACGGCCTGGCAGTGGACACCAAGAAGAAAGGCAACCAGCAGAAGGTGAAGGCGCCGACCACTATGCCGAGAGTGGCGGCTGCCTTCTGCTCCCGTTTGAAGATGGACTGGTTTTTCCTCCTCCTGCGCTGATGGTGCTCACCAGTTTTCAGCAGGCGGGAGACGCGTGTGCTGCACTCCTCTTCCACCTCACGATGAAGCTTCAGCGCTGCTGACACGCAGTCCAAGCTCTCCTCCTCTTCCTCTGCTTCCTCTTCCTCTTCTTCCACCTCCATCCCATCTCCGCTTGCTCCTTCCGCTGCTCCTCCTGTCTGCTGGGCCTCCTGCCCTCCTCTTCCTCCTCCTGCTGCGCGTGGAGCAGCCCCTGCCCCCTCCTCCCCTTCTCTGGGGAATCCAGTGATGGTGTGCTTGGCTGCGCTGAGTTTGGCTGCTCGGTAGATCCTGTAGTACATGATCAGCATTACCGACATGGGGATATAGAATGCCACGGCCGTAGAATAGACGGTGTAGCCAA
The DNA here is from genome assembly GCA_900302555.1 of Myripristis jacobus. Taxonomy (NCBI): domain Eukaryota; kingdom Metazoa; phylum Chordata; class Actinopteri; order Holocentriformes; family Holocentridae; genus Myripristis; species Myripristis jacobus. Next base: position 13,888 of record OMLB01021523.1, read on the forward strand.
AATCCTGGCTGATGAGGCAGACTCTGCCGTCGTTGACGTTCTGTGCCCAGCCAAACAGAGGGGGGAGGGTGATGGAAGCGGAGAGGAGCCACACCGACAAGATCATCTTGGCCATGCAGCAGCCATTTTGACGGACAGGATAAGTCAGTGGGTTGGTGATGCCCAAGTACCTACAGAGAAAGATACATACATGTGCCAAAATGAAAGATTTTGTCAGCAGGCTAACAAAATCAGCCCAGTTTAATTCAGACCCTCCGTATTGATTCTAATACTGTCCCATTAGATTTTAAATTTACTTTTGGCTCCTTTTAAGAAAATTTGCAGAAAATATTTGTTTTATATTACTGACCTAAATGGGTCAAAACTGACCCATATGCTTTTCCAATGGAATTTTATGAGAGCATTTGCTCCTGTTTAAAGTACAAAGCCTTTTTTTTTGCACCATATCTCAAACGTCAGCAGTATCACCACTTATGAAGATGATTTTTCACAGTATATGGCATTTTTTAAAACAGTTAGCTAACATTATTATAGGTTTTGTGGGTGTTTTGTACACAGGAGAGAGATAAATGCTTAGGCTACTTTGACATTTGTTTTAGATTTTCGCATGTCTAGTGACCTGCAGCCATTAGTTTAGTTGCATTAGTTTGGAAGCTCGTACGATGGGATATCTACTAGTTTAATACACTTTAAAATGTGCCACACAGATAACCGCATTTCAATTATAAATCATTCTTGTGCACATCAAATATTTCTTTTATATAGTTTAGCAAAAAGGATGGAAATAATCATCTTACGTGATTGAAAAAGACATTGTGTCTAATATCGGTCATTTTTGACCCAGTCATGAAAGAGTGTAAGTTCCAATCTCTTATGCATCTAGGGATTTGTTAAATATCATCAGTTATTTTCTTTCCTAATTAAGCCCTCTAAACCAGTGAGGCTTTCTCCTCACCATCATCAATTTATCCTTGAGCAAGGAGCTTAGTCCCCAACTGTGGTTATACAGGGCAGCTCCCAGATGGCATTGTGTGGAAAAAAGCAGGTGTCCACAGCAGACCTTTCTCTGTTAAATACAGGCAATAAATGTGGGTAAAATGACCTATGCAGCAAATAGTTATGCTCATGCTCAGCAAAATTTCACTGGATAAACTGAAGGTAAAAAAAAAACAAAGGTTTCCACCCAAGTCATAAAAGCACTTGGAGTTGACAGCGTGACCGTGGTTAAAAATAAGTTTCAGCAGCTTCAGGATTCCTCTTCAGTCTGTTAACTCAGTCTAAGTTCACTAAGCGAAATCATTTTATCACCCTGACTGTGACCAGAGGTAGAGCTCAGATTTTGGTGATGTGTCATGTAAGGTCACATTTAGAGTAACATACAGCACAACGGAGCATAAAGCACAACTGAAACAATGAAGAGTAGGGCAGAGCCTGGTGGCAAGGTGACTGGGTGGTTGGGGAAACTTAGCCGAAAGGTCTCAGGTTCGATCCCCGCGTCAGCCAGTGCGTGTGTCCTTGTCGAAGGGTCGTTGAGCAAGACCCCCCCTCTAAAAACACACACACACACACACACACACCCGCCTCCTCCTTGATCCTCTGCGCTCTGACCTCACTGCTGAAAATCCCATGTTCCATGCGTCTTAGTGGGATGACCGACGGTCAGTGAAGGACATTATGTGGCTGGGATTTTTTTTTTCATTCTTTGTTTTTGTTTCTTTTGGTGTAAAATGTGTTATAATTATGTTTTAAGATGTGTAACAGTATTTTTTTTTTTAAAGGTTGCACAAAAGGATGAGCAACGATAGGCTACTATATTGCGTAATGTGGCGGTAAAAGTTCTCTCAGAGATATGAATTAAAAATGCCTCAAATAGTGTATGTTGTAATTATGAAGGAATCAGTTTCATATTATGGGCCGTTCATGCCAAATTACAGTTGTGCAAATACCTGGAAAAAACGCTGACATAAAAGCAAAACTTTCTATTGAATATCATTTATCTGAATATGTGCATTTTTAAAAAATAATGATGAATGGGGTTCAGATAGCTTTACTATTTATGTTTTTCATTTTCCCATAATACCGCGTTTGGGAATGAAACCCTTCACTTTAATGCGTAAAATCTCCTACCCGGTAAGTAGAAGTTTGTCTGGACACTCACCTGTCAATGCTGATTACGCACAGTGTCATAATGGACGCTGTGCAGCACATCACATCCATGGCGATAAAAACGTTACAGAAGAACTGGCCGAAAATCCACTGACCACCGATCAGGTCCGTGATACTGACGAACGGCATCACGGCCAGAGCCACCGACAGGTCTGCCACCGCCAGTGACACTATCAAGTAGTTGGACGGCTGGCGCAGTTTCTTGACAAAACACACGGAGATGACCACCAGTAAGTTCCCGCAGATGGTGGACAGTGTGAGCATGGTGAGGACCCCGCCGATCAGGACTTTCTCCACCCGGCCGTAGCTCAGGATCTGCTCGCCGCACCGGGTCCCGTTCGTCTCCATGACCAGCGGCTGACTGGAGGTGGATGGAGAAGTTGTCGCTGCCGCTGCTGCAGCAGCCTCTGCGGCGTCCTGCGCAATCTTCAGCAGCCGGGGCGCAAGAGCCTCCGAGATCATCATGTTGGTGGAGCCCCCGGGATCTCCGCCACCGGCTCTCTCCTCTATCATGAACGACCTCATGTTTCCACCGCCGAACGTTCCGTTAGTCGCTCCCACAACAACCATTCCGCTGCCTTCGGTTCCTTTTTATCCATGGGCTTGGAGACGCGTCCGGTGGAGACATTGACGCACAGATGTGCCTGTGTTGGTGTGAAAAAAATGATGAATCTCTGCACAATCCTCAATTAGCGTGAACTACTCTGACATGCGCTCCTTCCCTTCCTAAAGGCTGAGCGCGTTCATTCTTCTATTTTAGAGGCATATTCGTCATTACGCACGTGGCGCGCCGCAGGCATATTCCCAAAATACCTGACCTATAAAATACAAATTTATTTTCTCTTTTCTCTGGCCACACTTGGTTATCATCCCACACATCTGCCTGATGTGCAGCCGTGATGAGATGTAACCGCAGTGGCGCGCATATATCAGAAAAGTTGATGCGTGACGTCAAAAGGCATATTGCATAGCCTTAGCTGTTTAATATTTAGTATTTGAGTGAGCTTCGTATGCTGAAAGTAAAATGTTCTTGGCCTGATCGGAGTTCGTCGAAGGCCGGTGCAGTGAAAATGTTTCGGCCGTGTCGGTGTCTAGATAGAAAACTGTATCCAAGGATGGCCGCCGTGCGTAATTGCGCAGAGTGAACAAATGCTGTCAACTCCAAAAATGTTTCTACATTCACTGTTTTATAATGCGTGTCCCCCTCAGGGCACGCGCGCGCACACACACGCACACACACACACACACACACACACACATAGCGAAAGAGATGGAGGGTGGTGGAAATAAAGAGACTGCACAGAACATTTGAAAAAAGATGACTGAAAGTATGAGCTGTCATGAACTGTACAAATAAGCTCCTTCAGGATAAACTGAACTGTATACATCTGTCATATTCATATGGAGCTAATTAGGCTGTAGCTACGGTTTCCCGATGTCAGCCTTAATCACAATGTTTTAAAGAGGGGGGAAAGAGTTCTGCAAAGTCGTTGTATGCCTTAATTCATGAGGACACTTTTATTATCAGCGGTCGATTCGTTCTTACATAACCAAGGTGAGGAAGCTGCACTCCAGGTTTGCCTCAGTTTTCCGTCTAACATATTGCTGTTTACAGGCTGGAGCAATCTTTTTTTTACTGTTAAAACAAAGAAAGCAATCGTCCTTCCTCCAATTTAAAAAACTTTCTGTAAGTTCCGGTGGCTTTAGGAGCCTAAACAACTCTTTAATGTTTTTCATCATTCTCTAATCTGAGAACAGTTACTCTGTTAAATCAGTACGTGGTTCTGATACAGATGCCTTGGGTAGTGTTTGGTGGTATCGCCACCAAATGGCTGTAACCCTTTACTGCATAGTGTAGCTGGGTCATGCGGGGCTCAGAAGGTTTTGTGCTTGTACATACTGTTCTTTCGCATATTTTGTGTTTTAGGCTGAAAAAGTACAGTTGACGATAAGTTGTAAAGTATGTACATGTTTATTACTGCACCAATTCAACCGAGGAAACGGAGGAAAGTTATGCTGGAAACAAAAGGGCTCATTTTAGAGCAGAGGTTCTCTCACTGGGGTTCAGGGACTTCCAAATGTCCTTGAACGGGTGTCAGAGGGTCATTGGCAAAAGCAAGAATAATAAAGTTTATTTTCACAGTAATTTGATTCGCTAGAAATTGTCACACAAATAGAATGTTTAAGACTAATCTAATTGTAGGTCTCTGTCTCAGCACTTTATTGCAGAATCTCTAATTCACTATACAGTTCAGAGCTAAATAAACAACAACAGAAATCTTCCCATATGAAATGAAAACCTTGAAAAAGTACAGATTCAACCATTTAGGGACAATTATTTATCTCCCCGACCAAAAAAAAAAAAAAAAAACTTTAAAGAAATTAAAATTACGGGACCTTTTCTCCCTGTTCCCTTTTCCTAATGAATGGAAATAGAAGAACTCAAATTATGAAGCAGACCCTCATTGACTACTCTTTGCTAGAATATTAAATTTCCTCCTAAATGGCAATTCTATTTTCAATACATTTCCACACAAATATTTCCCCTCCAGTATAAATGAAATAATGCTTAGCGATTTGTACAATTTTAGAACAGCTGTAGAACAGTTCTTAGCCTATATCTGAGCAGACACCTGGGTCTGTGAGGAGACAATTTTTTAATATTTGCTTTTATTTTTCCCATTTGGTGTCACGATCTCCATTATGTTGTAGCAGGACAGCTAGATAGGCCCATGTATTGGTAGAATGCCATAACGATTAAAAGACTGAACAGATGATGAGACAGACTGTGCTCGGCCACCTGAAATAACAAAGAATATTTGCCTGTGTCTGTGTCTGTTTAATGTGTCAACTCTGCATATAAGATTCATATATGAAATACCACAATATAACCAGACGGTGAACAACTGGGGCCTTTGGCGATTAGGGGTCCCTGGCTGTGCTCCATGTGGGCACTGTGTCTGGTCAGTAATCGGTCACTGACTTTAAGTCAGAATTTACTTAAGGTAAAATTTTAAGATGTCCTGGTACCCATTTTTTGAGGAAATTAAACATCTCTCTTCTTGTTTCCAGTGTGATTTAGAAAGTAGATCTGGCACGTAGCACCCACAGGAAACTTCCGTGTAGTAGCCTTGTGCCAGGAACTAACCTGATCGTACTTTCACAGATGATTGTAATTGCACACAGAGAGATGGATGGAACATTTTTTTTATACTGGTATAATCAGATTTTTTACATTCATTTTTTTGAGCTAAAAATGTTATTTTAGGACCTGTCTAGCTATGCTTTGGAAGAGAATGAAGAAATAGAAATCCAGTATTGTGGATTAGCAGCCCAGGGGAGCACAGAGCAAGTACTGAGGAGATTTCACCACCATATGGACTCACATCATGTCTAGGTAACTATCGAACCCACCACTCTACCAAAGCTGAATTTCACTGTAAAGTTAGGGTTATGATTGGGTGAGGCCTTATGCAAGAGTCTTTTAGCAAATGGGCAACAAATCAAAATGTGTGACCAGTCAAAGCCCTTGTGGGTGTGTCTTGCCCAGAACTCTGGAGGGATTCATAATAACACATCTCTTAATAGATGAGACTCTTGTCTTCTGCCATCTTTTCCTGCACTTTCTGAAAGGCTGCAGCCGTGGGAGCTGGCCATGGTGCTGAAGGTAAAAGCCAGCAACAGGCCAACTTGGAGGAAACCAAACGTCTGCAGAAAAAGTAACTGGCTCTGTGTCACTGCCACTCTTTCCTTTCTCTTTCTCTCTCTCTCTGAGATTCTGTCTCCCCTTCTCCATTTCTTTGTGTGTGTCTCTGTAAAAGTACATTGATTAATTTCAGCTAACGTAAGCCTTTGTTTCGTTGGTTAAGTTCCCCACTGAGTCATCCCTTAAACTGAAAATGGACAGGCCTATTATTTGTTCTCGCATCTCATACTTGTCAAAACTCAACTTTGATTTATTATGAAGGGAACAGTTTGCCTTAAGGCAACTACTCCTGTAATATACTAGTGAAAAAAACTTGCTATTTTTTGGTGTGGTTTGATTTGGTTTGATTATGCAGAAAATGTGAAAACATTTCATCTTCTCTTCTCTTCCCTTCTCTTCTCTTCTGTCCAATTCAAATCATCTCAAACTTTTACTGTTCATATAGCATAAAATATGGTTTGAAGACAGAATTTAAGAATATACGTCCTAAGAACACATAATTAAAAAGACAAATCACCAACATACATCATACAAATGTCAACTAATAAGAGTAAACAGCGTATTAATATATGTCTGCAAAATATATATTACTGCAAAATACAAAATTTTGCACAGCTGCAAGAGGCTGTATAATTTTTTGTGCTAATCTACTTACCTTGGGGATGAATGTGCCCTTGGTTCTCTTACTCTCGAATTTAGGCATTCATTCTAGGCATCTTCTCACAAGACTCAATCTATATTTCATAATCTATATTTATGATCACTGATGGACTCAAGCGAAGAGATGAAGACTGGACTCAAAGATCAGGTAGGTTAACAGTCTTAATTAGTTATTGACACAGGGAGAGAACAAAAACCAGTAGTTCAGAATGGCTGTAGCAGAACATAAATGTCCACTGCCAAAAAAAAACCATGGCAGCTAAGACCAAAAACCAGGCACAGAGGTAGTTTTCTCACTGCAAAAAAGTGTCTGCTGACATTCTTCCAAGACTCTACCCATCACCTAGTTCACAACTCAGCATCACATGAGATGTTAATAGGAACATAACACTCCTAATGTGCAGCTTCTAATACTGGCTGATCTGTGGCAGCCAAGCTCTTCAGCACCGCGGAGCGTCCATGGAGGTATGGAGCAGTGCCAGCCCGGGTCATCATGTCTCCACTTTTGGCCGAGGTAATGGAACATACATGTTTCCAGAGGCAAAGCAGTAGGACAGGGATGTTCTGCCGCTTAACTGATTTTCCAAAAATCAAATAACACATGCAAAGGAGTTTCTCAGAACAGCACTGAAATGCTCTTCTGCAGACATCATCTGGACCAGAGCTCTTCAAAACTTTGAGCTGTTGGAATAACTCTCTGCAGGCAGCTGAAGACTATCTCAGTTGAAGCTTTTGTCTCTTCTAAGAAATTCATTAATGTCATAATAAGTGATGATGGCTAAATAGTAAGTTCAAAAAAGAACCTATTCAGCTAATTGGCAAGCTGTGTGTCAGAGATAAAAACCTTCCAGGCTACCCACCCTGCCACAGAGTTCATATCTGTCATCCCTCTGCAGGCAGATGTCGGTTTGTTTTTGGCAAGCAGAGCATGTATCTTCTTGTAAGACTTTTTTTTTTATATAGAAAAGCTTTTATTTAACAACCTTGTAATAACTGTTTCTGACCTCCCATCTGTGGTTCTTGCCTTGCTTGTATTTTTTAAGAAATGTGTCCTTAATGGTTTTCCTGCACCATCCTCCTGCTCCTTACACCTCAAAGGGTTTTCAGTGATCCAGAAAACTTTATTTTCCAGAAACACAGTAAAACTGTGCAGGTGATAAAATATTTTTGTGATATTGGTGCACATAAATGCATATTTATGTTTTGAGCTGACACAAAATAGGAAAAAATGTGCGGTCAAGTTTGGGTGGTTGCAGCAGGATGTCTTGTATTACCTGCCATAGGGTGGATATTTGTATGTAACTTGGTGCACACACTCAGTCTGGTTAATGAGTTGCTCTGCTCTGACTGAGGCTTACATTACATGCCATTACATACACCAACTGGAAGGACATGTTACTCTACTGACAGTTTTATGTGATTTTATTTAATCTCAGAAAAAAGTAATTGCTGCCCAGACCATTTTAGAGTTGCTTTTTTATTATTTATTTTGTAAGCTTTACTTTGAATTCTATTACTTTGTATGAATTGCCTTGCAAGCCGGATCAAATGGTCGTGCGGGCTGCATATGGCATGGAAAATTAAATCGAAAAAAATCGAACATGAGAAATAAATGTAAAAGAGAAAACACGTGTATTTAAATGATAAGGCTTTTTTCACTCTCAGATTTTACTTTGCCTTCACGGTCTAATTCTTTCCTTAGAAACTAGATCCGGCAGGTAGTGTCTGCAGGTATCTTCTGCATGGTAACCTTGCACCAGGAAGAAATTACCTGATTTACTTTTACTTTATTGTACTTTTACAAATTTCAGCACCATGTAAACACAAAAAACACACAGGTGTACAACCCAACACTCATTTGTACAGTTGTATGAAAATCCTCCCCGGCAGTGTAGTGCATGAAAAGGGATTTTTTTCACTTTTAGCTCCACGCCCGTTCTATCCGCTGTTTCAAAGCAAACACGCTTGGGAAGGGACAGTAACATGACAGTGGCAGAGCAGGAACATGACAGTTAACAGGGCACAACAACGTAAGAAACAGGTGAAGCCACGGGGAAACATGATGAGATGGAGGTGTCCTTCCAGTGCAAACGTCCACAGAAGCTTCAGTGGTGCCCACATCCAGCTGCCAGGTAGAAACACTGCACCTGTGTCCGGGAAAGAGGAGAAGAACACACACACACTCACGCAACTCACACACTTAGCCACACATACACTCCAGACAGATGGGACTTAAACACAGTGTTAAGCACTGTAGTGTGTGAGCCTCTCCCTTTGATTTTGCCCCACCTTGTAATCACCCTGATTGAGAACAGGTGACACTCATTGACTTCCTAAGTAGTATTAGCTCCCTGATTACCAAGGATGTTTGGTCACTGTAACGTATGGCTCTAAGGTATGCCATCCTTTGAGGTTGATCACAGCTTGCTTATATATTTGAAGTAATATCATGCTCCTCTTATAATAGGAACATGGAATGTGGTTTTGACTTCTTTTATGCCTCATTTCTGCTGTATGTGGTGCTAATGCAGTATAGCCTAATTGCCTAAATGGTGTATTCTGCCCTGTTATAAAAATACTAAGTTGTTAATATTTTGCTCTTTTGTCCTAGCAGGCGGAGCCCTGTTGCCATAGTTCGTCTCTGATTCCCCTGCTACTGTTTCACTTTTCATCCATTAGTGTTATTTGATTGTGGTTATTTTCTACGTGGAAAGGTTTGCTAGCCTCTCTACTCTTATTGTTTTTGTATTAGTGTATTTTGTTTAAGTGGCCTGCAGATCAGTCAGGCTATATGTTGTAAAGGACGGCTTTAATTGTGTCTTTGTGTAAACCAAGTGGGGTGCAGAGGTTGGTTAATGGTTAGATTTCTAGTTGGTACCAGCTGTGGGTTGGTTGGCTTGCAATATTTGTGCAGGTGGCTGATGACTGAGTGAGGGTTTCCCTTTTCCTTGGGTGATCTTTATTTTGCTTTGTCTTCCTAAACCTTGTGTGCCTCTTGTCTTGCAGTGTGAGTGTGAGCAGCTGTGTATAAACTATGATATTGTTGGTGGTGAAGCACTTGGAGACCTTCCTCGCACTCCTCCTCCTCCCCCCAGCACCCTCCCCTGAACCGGTAGCATTATTGTAGTATCTCTTCAACTTGGAGAATATATTCTTGTACTAAAGAAGTCCATTTTTAACCTGGCCTCTCTTGCAGCTTTTAAATGACCAGCAACCTTTTTTTTTATTATTATTATTATTTTTAGATTTATTCTGTTTTATAACTGGAAACTTGTCTCTGGTCCTTGGCAAAGAACTTGTGTATCTGTTGGTTAGTCTTTGGGTGAAATTCCCAGAGTGGCGTTGTCAGGTTTTTGGAGTCCGGGCACTCTGTGTGCTCTGATTACAAGGAGATCATTCTTTCCTGTTGATGAGACAATGATTTAGATTGTGGAAAAGACAAATAGTCAACATTATGCTATTGTTCCCATTTACTCTTTACTCTGATTTCAAATATTTTTACATTAAATAATCAATATGGTGAGTCCCTGGCTACCAGAGTACTGTGCAATTCAGGAACAACACAAATGTTCCTTTAAAAACCTGCCTGTTCAATTTAATTAAAGTTTAACTAGTTTAAAATTATTTTGAACATGAATTCTCTCAATGCCCATGTTTATACATTACTAAAGGTTCAACTTGCACCAGATGAGGTGGCTCCCCTGTAAACACATAAGTTACAACATAAACCAGTGAAAACCAAGTGCTGAGCTGAGGCAGAACCTACTAAAAACCATTACAAAACCTCAGGCTGATGCCACTATTGTTGTCTGGTTTTGTTGTAAATGTACATTCAACAGGTGACACAGTATGCTGGTGTTTTGCAGTTTATGTTCCACAAAAGCTAAATACCTTTTTGTTGTCTGAGCTGAGCCAGGGGCTGAAGTCAAACCCGGAATTGATCCTTCTCTTTTTGGTTCTCTTGTTTCTGGACCATTGGTGCACTGGCTGCCTGTTTGTCTGGTCAGAGTAGGGACAAGACACTGTCATCTACTTTTCCAGCCATTCATCATATTTATCTATATTCACCTAATTCCATATCTGTTTATTGCCTTGTTGAAGGATCTGGTGATACTGATGTGTAAAAGGGTCTTAAAATGTACAGAGGAACTGACCTGCATTATTGGCAGCATTTGGCAGTTTAAACATCTTCACAGGGTGAGATGGTTTGGCCCTTGGAGGAGCTGGAGGAGGAGTGGGCATATAAGCAGGCAACTGAGTGGGACTTTGAACTTGAAAGTGTCCCTGCCGTCGTCCCTCTTCAGCGAAATCCTTCTGCAGTTTAAGCAGCCTTACAGGGCGAGGCAGCTTGCTCCTGGGCTTTGGAGGAGGAGTGGGCATGAAAGCAGGCAACTGAGTGGGACTTTGAACTTGAAAGTGTCCCTGCCGTCGTCCCTCTTCAGCGACATCCTTCTGCAGTCTAAGCAGCCTTACAGGGCGAGGCAGCTTGCTCCTCGGCTTTGGAGGAGCTGGAGGAGGAGTGGGCAGGAAAGCAGGTACCTGAGTGGGACTTTGAACTTGCAAGTGTCCTTGCTGTCGTCCCTCTTCAGCGACATCCTTCTGCAGTTTAAGCAGCCTTACAGGACGAGGCAGCTTGCTCCTCGGCTTTGGAGGAGCTGGAAGAGGAGTGGGCATGTAAGCAGGTACCTGAGTGGGACTTTGAACTTGCACGTGTACCTGCTGTTGTCCCTCTTCAGAGGCAGCCTTCTGCAGTCTAAGCAGCCTCACAGGGCGAGGCGGCTTGCTCGTCAGCTTTGGAGGAGCTGGAAGAGGAGTGGGCATGTAAGCAGGTACCTGAGTGGGACTTTGAACTTGCACGTGTACCTGCTGTTGTCCCTCTTCAGAGGCAGCCTTCTGCAGTCTAAGCAGCCTCACAGGGCGAGGCGGCTTGCTCGTCAGCTTTGGAGGAGCTGGAGGACGAGATGGAATGCAAGCCGGCACAAGATCAGGACTTCCAGCTTGCAAGTATGCCTGCAGTTCTGCTGGTGTTTCATGGTTCAAACTGTCCAGGGAGCTGCTGGATGTTACAGGGCTGTTCCTCCAGTCTGCAGCAATCAGTTCAGCCACCTTCCATGGCTGCTCCTTCAGGTGAGCGTGCACAGCCTCATCCGCCATGACGGCCCAGAAGTCATCCTCATCCTCTCTTGCAGGTTTTGTTTGCTCCGGCTGGCTCCTCCTCTTTGGGTTCATCATGGAGCCAGAGGGAGAAGCAGAAAGGATGTGGCATCTTGAGGTGTCCTCTCCAAGCTGGACTTCCTCCACAGACAGAGACCAGTCACTCTCCATTAAGCTCTCGGCAGGGGCCGCAACAACATTTTTGAAGCGCCTCAGCCGAGATGGTTGAGAGCCATTTCTGGGATGTGCTGGAGGTCGAGGTGAGAGGGCATTGTGCTGATGTGGGAAGCATCCCATCCTCGCCAGTGCAGCCATTATTCGGGCCTCCTCATTGCTGCAAATCATGCAGATCCTCTCTGCTTTTGCAAACAAGGCCTCGCTCTCAGCCCCCTGCCTTTCCAGGAAGCCAGAGTCACACCTGAGGCCCCCTGGCTTCCACTGCCATGAGTATTTCTCCATGTAAACCTGTGATGCAACAAGCAGTGAAATGTTAAATACAGTCACACCTGACATTGTTCACTGCTTACAGATTGTAGAAACATGAGGGCAATTACTTTTAAGTTACTGAAATTATTTACAATGTAAATCTAAAAGCTAGCTGTTGAGCCAATTTAGCTGAGTTCCTTAAAAAATGAGGACAGGAGAGATAGGAATACAGATAGGTATCGTTATGATTTTAGCGATGCTTCTACTCCTATTAAATAATTTAGCTCCGGTGCCCGTTTAATACAGGGTTTCTGCACCCATCCCTAGATAGGAGCAGCATTATTAGAGCATTCTACTCTCTGTGCATGAATATAAGAAGAAATTCAAATGTGCAAGACAGAAAAGTAAAACTTGGATAAACTTACATCAGGATTATCATCAGTGTCAGAGCTGTTGATGTGGTTGCTACAAAAATGAAAGAAGTTATCGGTTGGTTCTCGTCCCTCTTCAGTGGCATCCTTCTGCAGTCTAAGCAGCCTCACAGGGTGAGGCAGCTTGCTCCTCGGCTTTGGAGGAGCTGGAAGAGGAGATGAAATGCCAGCCGGCACAAGATCAGGACTTCCAGCTTGCAAGTATGCCTGCAGTTCTGCTGGTGTTTCATGGTTCAAACTGTCCAGAGAGCTGCTGGATGTTACAGGGCTGTTCCTCCAGTCTGCAGCAATCAGTTCAGCCACCTTCCATGCCTGTTCCTTCAGG
>OMLB01021524.1:6946-40416 GCA_900302555.1 Myripristis jacobus
GTCTGTGTTTTCAGTTGGGTACACCGTGAATAGAGGCTGTGTTTGTGTGTGTGTGTGCAGAGGAGGAAGGAATACAGAAGGGAGAAACCTCACATCGCGGGTAAGCATGAGTCTATAATTCAGACTGAAGTTGCAGGCGGTGTCGGTGTCCCCTATAGAGGCCCTTGATGATGTGGCTAATGCAGTGATCTGACAGACGCTGGCAATTGGCAGCTGCACCTAGACCTTTCTCAAAATAACTCAATAAATGCCATCAGAATGGCACCGCGCTGGAGAGAGATGATTGGTGGTTTCAAAGGATATTGCGGGTAAAGATAAGATAAGTAATACTGAGTACATCGTACATTGTACAGGAGGAATCTCGTAGGAGCGCTAACCCAAAATCAGCAAAGAAAATATAGGACAAGGCCTGATGAAGGTCGTATGACTGAAATGTGAACAAAATTTAATATAATTACCAGTAAGTGAGGACACTGTGCAGTTTCCCCCCCTCATTTCACAGAAAAAAGCTCCAAAAGGAAGAGGCAGCACATCAAAAATTAAAAATTTAGAGAGTAGAGACAAACTTCATATTTAATGAGGCAAACATCACATGATGCTAATGTGTTTTGGCCAAAAAAAGCTATGAGAGCATTAACACACAGGCACAGGGGAATTATATAGGTGACATAAAGGCAGGCGCTGCTGTTTGAACTGCACCGCGGTTACTCTGGGACTCATCACAATGTAAAGGGAAGTATTAAACCCACCAATCAGTAAAGTGATTTTGCATACAGTAACATGCATTTTACACATTTAAAGGAGACCATATAAAACCAGTGATATTCAGTTGTGCTGTACTGGAAGCAGGTATTGGCCGCACAGTGGAAAGAAGCTGGAGCTTGGCCAATTTTTAGAAGCTCCTAATAATGTCCAGGGCTTATAATTGATGGTCATGCTTCTTCTCCTCTCCAGTACCACCCCAGATTGCCATTAAGCCCCGGGACCAGATTGCTACCCAGGGGAGGAGCGTCGCCTTCCAATGCGGCACCACAGGAAACCCTCCACCTGCCATCTTCTGGCAGAAAGAGGGCAGCCAGGTAAGAGGCAGACCGGGCTGGAGCAGGAACGAGAGGTCCTGGGGAAAATACACACTTTGTGCTGCAGAGAAAAAAAAAAAAAATCCAGTGCAGCAATGGGGGGAAAAAATCCATTCCAAAAGCCATTGGATGAGTGCATATGAAAAACGTCTGTCTATGAATTTTAAAATTGAACTTTTTGTAGTTGTGTCAAGGAAACAAACTTGTATTTTATAGTGTAATTTTGATGAGTATGGTAGTTATTTTCACACCTTGTTTGTTTTTCAGCTGAGAATGAATCACCGCAACACAAACAGGTTTTGTTTGATTTAATCGTGCCTTCACTGACACTTTTTTTTTTGCCCACACTCTTTGAGACACATTTTCCAAGGGAAATGGGCGAGAGGCAGACAAGGGAGGGCAGCACATTTGCATTTGGCTCAGAGATATGAGGACAGATAAGCGTTGGAAGGCATTGCGGTATTGCGTTGGCGAGAAATTTTCTGCTGCTTGCAGATGTAGGGAAAAAGGAAAGTGATGGGGGAGGATAAGCAGGAGAAGTGGAAAAAAGAAGAAGGGAGGGGATGAGTCTAAGGAAGTACACCAGGTGTGGAAACTGCTTCTTCAGGGCAAACCCACAGAAAAACACTGTCCTCCTTCCACATTGTACCCAACTATAAATACCCTGTTGCTCAAAAACAGCTGAGATCACTGACTTGGAGGAGGAACATGAGATGTTTTAGTGGCTTTGGAGCCCCTCAAGTCAGAGAGGAAACCGGAAGTTGAGCTGCAGCTTTACTGAATAAGCTTCAGTCTGCAGGATAGTTGAGGCATGGCCTCCCTGTTTGTAGAGCTTTTTGCTGTATTTTGGGGATTATCTGTAGCCTTATAACCTTGGCCCCTCCACTGTAGCCTAAGCTTCTTAGAGGAATGAAATGGATGGCTGAATGGATTGATGTGCCTCCCTTCCCCCTTGTTCACATCCATCTCACTTACTGAAACAGACTGGGGCAACTATAAAACGTCTGTTAGTGAGCATCATCCCAAAACACCAAAACATCATGTCCCATCCACTTCGGTCTTTTTGTTTCAGGTTTGAGTCCCCAGAAGGGGAAGGGATGTGGAACTTAAGATGTATTGTTAAGATGTGATGTTTTTATTTTCCGTGTGTGTTTGTGTGTGTAGATGCTGCTGTTCCCTGGCCAGCCGCCATCGCAGTCCGGTCGTTACTCTGTGTCCATGAGTGGAGAGCTGACCATCACTGACGTGCACCCTGAAGACTCGGGCTTCTACATCTGCCAGGCCATCAGCGTGGCAGGAAGCGTGCTGACCAAAGCCCTGCTTGAGGTGGAGGGCGGTGAGTATCGCAAGACTCGAAGATAGAATCATGTCTGAGCCTCAGCGAGATTAATGCTCTCTGTGCTGTCAGCTAATGAGGAGAAAATGAATTAACTGCTTACTAGATGCAAAACAGTGAGGCCCATGAAGAACAAAAAAGACTTCTAAAGGCTTCTATTCTAGGCTTGCATTCTGCATGCAGGATAATTTACACATTTCAAGCTTAGCACTCTTCCTCAGGCAGCATCTAAGCACTTTTTCTCATCATGTGCCTTATTATTTTGTGCCTCGTACGCAATTAATACATTTCACCCTTTGCATTGTCGCGCCTTTTCATTTTGTTTTCTGCAAGCCGTTTAAGAACGCCTATTATTTTTGTGCCCCACTGTTCCCAGTGGATAGCTAATGACTGGAGAAATGACACATTGGAAGGAAGTTTTGTATTGCCTTGTCTAATAACATTCCTCCTCCTCTACCCTCTAACTTGAAGGTCCTTCAGGCCATGTCCCACCAATCATCCGCCAAGGCCCAGCCAATCAGACCGTATCTGTGGGGTCGGTGGCACAACTACAGTGCCGTGTAATCGGCGGGCCCTCAGTCAGGATTTCATGGGAGAGGGATGGAGAGAAAATTCAGGCAGATAAACCTCGAATGACCTTGATGGAGAATGGCACGTTGCAAATCACCAACATAAAGGTGTGTGTATGTGTGTGTTTGGGTGAAATGAGTGTCATTTAATGGGAAGGGCGCAAAGAGGGATGTGGTTTGAGGGCCCTTACATGAAGGAAAGTAAACAAGGACCGTGTAGAGTAAACAACCTTGTCCTTTTCTCCATTCTTTTCCTTCCTCCGCATTGAAACTTCTGAAGCCCATATGACATTTTTTTTCTTGTCTATTATAAATTCCTTTTCAGTTTTTAAAATTAAGGTGAGACTGAATTTCAAAGCCCAATCTCTCTAAGGCAGCACATATCTCTCCAACACAATTATGTGCTCATGCAGTGTGTAATTGTAATGTTAATGAAGGCGCTTGTTTGTAAATGCTAATGTGTTCGGCTTTGATGAAAGAGCAGTCAGCGGGCCCTTTGTGCTATAACCCCACCTGGAGGTTAGTGAGTGCATGGAGGACGGAGTAAAGCAGCATCATTTCTGTTAATTGACTGGCGATAGATGATTAACGATCTAACGGACTTTAATTAAATCCCCTGCCCAGACCGTGCTCGCTCACTTCCTCTGTCGGTCTCTTTCCCTGGCTGTGCCGTGCTCAACAGTGGCGCTCAGCAAACTTGGAGCATTAAGGTTTGGTCCAGTGCACCGCTGAGGCGGGGGAAATCTGCCATGCCACTGTGCTCAATGGAACAGAAGAGATGCATTAGTGTGGCATCAAGGGGATGACAAGGAAAAAAGGGGAAATGGAGATGACGAGTGAGAGACTAAAAATATTTACCCTGCTGATGCCCCTTTGCGTCATCAATATTTTAGCGGTAGTTAGAGTCATCTAAAGAAGTTTGGCTGCCCACACGCTGCGCTGTCTGTCAGCCAGAGGTCAACACTGCAGTGAATGATCTCATATGGTCTGATGATAGTTCTAGTAGACTGGCTGTGTGCCAGGCCGGGGCCAGCAGCTCGCACCAACAGTGGCAGTGAGGCATGCAGTACAGATGTACAGTGCACAATGTAAATAGAGGGCAGGTACAGAGCGAGGGACCTCAGGGATGGCAGCAATAAAACTCAGAGTCCTGCTTTTTGGCGATGACTATCAAGTCCAGTGGAAAAGGCAGTATTTGATAAAGTTTGGAATTTATGAATAAATGGGTTTTAGGTTGGAAATGTGGGGATGACAGCAAAGCAGACATGATTTTGACTTAGAGTTAGAAATAGTAAAAGCAAACATGCAGGCTATTTAAACATATTTCAGTAGATCCAAATCTATTTAAAACAATGAAAAATTACTTGAGGCGTTCCTTCTCTCTGCTTTTTGGAGACCCTCCCATGTGGGATTTCTGCTGTTTTGACAGGACACAGACTCTGGGATGTACACATGCGTGGTTTCCAGTGCCACAGGGGAGTCGAGCTGGAGTGGGATGTTGACTGTCAGAGGTACTCACACATAACTCTCTGCACACCCTGTCACTCTCTCACACCTCACACCCTGTCACTCTTAACACAGCACCTCCTCGCACAAGAGGCGGCACGCTTGGCCGGCGTTCTTCATAATGTGGGACATCACATTCTGTAGCCGCAATGTGACAAAATGCACCGCGGCCAAAATATTTGCCGTTCCTTTGTAGTTTTCACTGAGACAAAGCGTTACATGGCTGTGTTGGCTTCATGCTGTTTTCATGTTTATGTCACAGAGGACGGAGTTTCCTCCATATCGAGGGTCTCTGAGTCCATCCAGCTGCCGGGGCCGCCCCAGAAGCCCGTGGTGACCGAGGTGACCAAGAACACCGTCACCCTCACGTGGCAGTCCAACCCCCATGAGGGCGGGGCAGCCGTCACCTCCTACGTCATCGAGGCCTTCAGGTACAGTCATTACTGCGACTGAGCGTTTCTTTTTACGCTTAAATTTGTATTGAATATTTCTTTAAGGCATTAATTTTACTTATATCTTGAGAATATTTTGATTTAAAGACCCCATGAAATGGCACTGTTACTGCCTTGATTTTAGAGTGTAACAGTTGGACGGGTGGGATTGCTCACAAACATTTATTGGCTGAAATTTTGATTTAACACGGACAGTTTTCCAGGAAGTAAAAGTAACTGGTGTTCATTTCATGGGGACTTTGCTAGATTTTAAATGGCATCCATTACAGATCTGCTATCACAAATTGTGTTGCTTTTTCATAACAACTGCATCAGACTGATTTTACAGTCCGTCTGCATCAAACCCGACTGACTGATTGCTTTTATTTGTCAGAAATTGTTTTTCTGTCTTACTGTCTGTCTTGTAACATAGTGGCACATTTACACTCTCATGGAGCTCCACTTGTAATCTTAGTTTATTCATTATCGGTCACATAGCTGGGCCTCGTCATTAATGAAAGCTTCTCCTATTTTAACTGTCCGGGTAAACTGATGTCATGGAGACAAACTGTACCCCAGCTATCTTGCTGGACACGTTAATCATTTTGTGGAGCTTGTCATTATTTCTTAGAGATAGAGATCAATACATGTGTCAAAGTAAAATGTTAAAACACAAAGGATCGATAGAGAATGCAGACTTCACCCAAGTATGACATCAAACACTCATTTATCCACAATAGCCTTGTTGCCCGACTCTGACGAGCAGGGTGAAGGCCTAGAAACTTAAGCATCACTTACTGACTTACTGACTTACTGCAGAACGACCCAACTGGAGCCACCAAGTTGTGACTTACTGACTTTCTCGTGTAGTATTGTAAGCTGTCTACCACTAGGGGGCACTACCAATGCCAAAAAACATAACTCATCCAGCATAGACTGGCGCTTGACAACAACATAACATCGCTAGGGACGCGATCCAGCGAGCACAGCGCTGATTGTTTTAATTAACGCTGGATAAAGAGCCATCCATGCAGCCGCAGCTTTATCGCCGTTTTCCGTTTGTCTGGTTGTTGTCCTGATTGTTTCACAGCGTCGCTGGCTGTGAATCCATGGAGAAAATTATTAACTTAAAGCGCCACGTTACATTTATGTCGATGTTATCACCAGTGGTTTTATTTCTGCTTGAGTAAAATATGAGTAAAGTGAGAGTGGTTCCACTTGGGTATGACACTGCGGTAAACTTTCCACCCCCTGCCAGGCCACGGGGCAGTCACTATATCTTAGTTAGGATCTGTTGCTAGTTAAACTGTGTGCTCTCTGTCTGTTCCTGTTTATGCCGATGCCATCCTGGCTATTCCCATGTCACAAATGCCTTTTTTATTTAGTCATTACATCTCGAAGCTGATTCATTACCGCCCGAGGGAGAGACAGTTCTGTGAAGTGATGTGAAGTCACTCACTGCATCGGTGCGCTGTGTAGTCGTAGCATCCAGAGACAACTGTAGCAGCTTTAACGACCGACCGCGAGCTGCAGCAAGAGAGGAAGTGGGTGAAAGAGAGGACAATTATTGCAGTGGTCAGCACAGCAGCTCTGTCCTGTCCTGGGGCAATGGAAGGGGATGCTAGACCAGTTGGAGAATTCACTCATTATAGAAGCGGGAGAGAGGGTATAGGCCAAGTGTGGGAACGTGCACGCACACACACACACACACACACACGCACGCACAGTCCAAGAGGCTTTGTGTAACAGGAAGCCCAGATTTGCAGATTTGTTGCAGACTAAACTGTCAGCGCTGCTAGAGAGCTGAGGATGTTCTCGTGTAGCCGTGGTTGGTGTCAAACTTACTGCTGCATGCTCCACCACCAACAGTAATTGCTTGGAAATTTTTTGTTCTCAGGAATCAGCGGGAGTGGAAAAAAAGGGAAGATCTGGACACCAAATTGTCTCTTACAGTAGCCCCACATTTTAGGTTACAATGCCTGTACTCATTCTTGCGTTATTGTTTCATAAAGTAGAGACAGACAGAGATGAATGATCGGAGTGGTTTATATGGTAGCAACTGCCGCAGCTTCTCTCCAACTCCATTAATACAGACGGCTTTAAATAGAGCTTGTGACTCTATTTAAATGGCAAAACGGAAGAGGAGAAGAAATGGATGATGATGAAAAGTAGATAATTTTAAATTGTACTCATTCATTTTTTTTTAGTCCCCACATCCCTGTAGTGTGCTCTCTTGACCTGTTCAACACTCATCCTTATGTATTAATTTAATGAAAGAAGTAAAACTAATGATTATTTTGTGGAGGGAGGGAGGGGAGGGCGTGGTTGCTAATTTTTATTTCACTCCTGTTATCTCAAGATAATGACTAAATTATCTCATTATGTCAAGATATGACACTTAATTTTCTCGTGATCAGGAGATGATAATAAAAAACGGTTTTCTTGAGATCACAACTTAATTAGGTAACGCTGGCCGTGTCTAAACAGGCAGAACTGACCGCCTTGACTAAATTAAAAGTACCTTGACTGAAGCAGAATCTGATGCATCGATCAGGCGTGACAGTCAGGTCCAGTTTTGCTTTTGCTGGACTCGGCTGGCGCGCAGGCAGCAGCAACAGGATAAGACCTGTGCTCTTGGCAAAATCATTAATTTGTTATCTCAAGAAAATGAAGTTGTGATCTTGCGATAATGCGATTTAAAAATATGAGCGTTTTTTGCCAAGAACAGAGTTAGTCGGCCAAGTGGAACCGTATCAACTTCATATTTAACTGTGGATTTGGTTTTCAAATTAGCTGAGCATCTGAAGAGCTTGACCTTGAGGCGTGATATCATCGCGTGACCCGGCCAAAATCATTTACCCAATAAATAAGTTGTAATCTTGAGAAAACCATTTTCGGTTATCTCGTGATTATGAGATAATTTAAACTGTGATCATCAGAAAACAAAGTTATCTTGAGATAACGACATAATTATTTTGTGATCAGGAGATAAAAGTGTTGTTTGTCTCTTAGTGCATCCGCAGTGTTTAGTGACAAATCACCACCTTTTTTCCCAGCCAATCCGTGGGCAGCACCTGGCAGACAGTTGCAGACCATGTGAAGCAGGAGAAGCACACAGTCGTCGGGCTCTTTCCCAACACAGTTTATCTTTTTATTGTGCGAGCTGTGAACTCTTACGGCCTCAGTGACCCCAGTCCCATCTCTGAGCCGGTCAGAACACAGGGTGAGTATCCGTCGCAGAAATGCCGCATTTTTACAGATAGTTTCATCCTGTACTGGGTGCCAACATCATGTGTTTATTTTCATATTTTAAAACAGAGCAAAAATCTGCCAGTGGAGTGAGACATTCTCTGTTTCTCCGCCACAACTCCCGTGTGTTGATGCAACACTGAATTAACAGATCATTTAATCTTAAGGCGAAATTCAGGTTTACGGAGCTTTTTTTAGGATGGCTATTTTTTGCGGTGGAGATCATTTGGAGGTCATGAGTAATGAGTGTAGGGCTGACGCCAAGATGATATGCCACACGGTTTACAGACACTGGCTTGGGATGTGTGGTCTCAAAAGCAATTGTTTTCTCAGTATGACAGTCCTCTGTCCTGAGCAATGCTGGAATTAATCTAAAAGCTTTTTGCTGAATAGCTGCTATCTGCTGTGTTTTTTTTTTTTCTGGCCTAGATTGAATTGAATTCTGTGTTGTTTTCAGATGGGAGTCCTGCAGAACAGGGTGTGGACCACAGACAGGTGCAGAGAGAATTAGGAGAAGTGTCTGTCTACCTGCAGAAGCCTGTCGTTCTCTCTCCTACCAGTGCCAAGATTTCTTGGACCGTGAGTAGAATATTTGGCTGAGGAAAATATCCTGCTTCTGATAGCTGGCTGGCAGTTTGAAAGACAGGCTGAGACCTTCAAACCTTAACTTCAAAAACATCATGTGGCAAAGCAGTATTGACTTCTCGCACAAACACAGCTGGTTCAGCCTCTCGATTGTCGGTGTCACACTCTTGTTACTCCGTTTTTTCAGGTGGCCCGGCAGTCTCGGTACGTCCAGGGTTACCGTATCTTTTACCGGACCATCGGCAGCTCCTGGTTGGTCCAGGATGTGGAGGCCAAGCCTGAGCACAGCGCCATCTTAACGGATCTGCGCAGCACCACCGAGTACGAGGTCAAAATCCGCCCGTACTTCAATGAGTTACAGGGCCTTGACAGTCTTATGGTGCTCCTGCGTACACCTGAGGAGGGTAAGGACTTTATTTTTCTCTGTTTCTTTACATTTTAATTTGGAACAGGGCCGGTACACGTTATGCAATACAACATGTATTCATGACCTTCCTGAGAGGAGGAAGGAGTAAGAAAAAATTACAAAAATGTACAAAATACAAATAAAACTATATACTGTGCATACGTAAGGGATAAGTAGGTGTGTGTTAAATAATTTCACAGAGGCGGACCACCCTCTGCTTCACGTCGGGTGCGGTTTTTGCCCCCACGTCGTGCCTTAAAACCGCTTAACGCACACCTGCTGGCTGGTTATCCCGCTCACTCCAAGGTCATTTACCAGCAACATAAAGGAAAGAGGAGAACACAATATAAAAAAACTCCACTGGTGTGTTTTCCTCCGCGATCGTTTAATTTATCAAGCCGATAACTTGGCTGAGCTGCTGCGGTTTATAACCAGTAAGCTTTGACCGCTGTGTTTTTTTAATGTCGCCATGGCAACTACGCATTTTAACACGCACCCCAGAAATGAATATTCACCCAGACCATGATGTCACTATACTGATACTAATATTAATAAGATAAATACATAAACTAAAAACCACATCACCCATTGATAGTTATAATTATCAGGAAAACAACAGAAAACACAAGGCAAATCAAATTATTTCTCATAGCAGTACTTATAGCCCTTATACTTAGCGTGTATATAAATTTTACTTCCCTGAACATGTTCATATGAACCAGGATTTTTGTTTTCATTAATTAATTCAACCTTTATGTAGTCAGGGTACAAGACATATGTTCTTTCCCGGCAGTGCCCTTTTTCACTTACACAGCCACTCGCACAATGGCTTTGTCGATAGCACCTCACTGTGTGTATCATGTCATTTCACATATTGTATATCGGCCAGTACGGCTCACTCAGTAGCTTTAGGTTATGTTATTGTTCAAAATATTCTGATCGGTGATGACACCGCCGTCAGAGGTCACCCCGTTACTCATTTTGGAATCATTCAATAACCTGTTAAAGCCTGATATCATTTTCCCGCTTATCTCTGTCCCCAGTATTAAGCGCTCCCCCACAAGCTGTATCAGTGGTGCAGCTCAGCAACAGCTCCAGTATCAGCGTGTCCTGGGAGCCTCCGCCGCATAACATTCAGAGCGGCATCATTCAAGAGTACAAGGTGAGACTACAATCTGTGCCTGGCTGCACCTGACTGGTGAGACGACACCTGACTGGTACAGAGCGCTCCAGTGTCTCCTTCTCTGATGTTTATTCCTCACTGTACGATCGCCAATTAGTCCTGCCAGCTGTGGACCGGGAATGTGGGCTAAAAAAAAAAAACAATAGATCTTTTTACTGCACGGTGTTTTGATTTCACGCAGTCGTTGCTCAATGTTGTCAAAATTTGCTGTTTAAATACTTATGAAAGACACTGATTTTAATTTACAATTAGTAATTGCTTATTGCTTCTTATCTGCTGCCAGTACAGGCGCTGCTGCTGAAAGAGAACCAATTTTGTCATCAGATTTTCAGCTAAACACCGACTGTCATCTGTTTGCTCTGTGAAAAACACAGAGTTCTGATTATCTGTCCTTTGGTGCGAGCAGAACACTGATTACTAATCACCGATCTGCTATTCCGGAAAAAAAACATGAGAATGGAACACACAGTTCTATTATTTTGTTTTGTCTCCCCATCTGCGTCTGCACGCTGAAAGTTACAAGAAAAGAGCACAAGTGTGATCATCGGACTCCAGATCCCGTCTCAGCCACATCCACATCCCAGTCCTCAGGGCATCCCGCTCGCTCGGGGGTCCCAAGCTCGGATCACATTTAATCCCCAGTTGATTCATGTTGCTGCAAACCACATGCAGAGTTTTACGCAAGCATTGTTTGGCTCAGGCATATTGAGATAAAACAGATTAAATGTCCACATATATTTGTAGTATTAGAAGTGGGGCAGTTATTTTTATTGTCAATTAACCCCTAAAACTCTGATTTTCCCTTTTCTTTAGCTATAAAGTTATTTTTTCCCCTTTATGACAATGTCACACAGTGTACACGTATGCAATGTGACATTTTACTATAGTAAAATATTCAAACCCAAGATCCCACTGTTTTATGGCTGAGCAATTACAAAAAATCTCTTGTGCATGATTTTTATACACATTCCCCAGGGTGCTGGCAGATGGGTCGGCAGCGGGACATGTTTGGTATCTTTTGAAGTCTCCACTTGAATTTAAGTTTTAAAATAAAGTTTAGCAGCTTTGAGCAAAGCTTGGCAGCACAGCAAAGAGAAACCCACCTGTGAGAAGTCGAAAAGGTCAATCTATTGAACATTTTTTCGATCGATCGATTTACGATTTTATCTGTTTAAATGTTTAAAATATTGGCAAATGCCCATCAGTTCCCAAAGTCTTATGATTGCTTCATCTGACCAGCGTCCAAAGAAAGAGTATTAATGTTAGAATTGCATTAAACAGAGAAAAGCAAGCACACTTTAACTTTTATGAAGCTGTAACCAGTGGTGGTTTGATATTTTTACTTGATAAATGACTGAGATGAGTAATCAGTCATCAAAATGATAACTGATTAATCAATCAATGATAACACATTTTAGTGGGCTGCGATTTCACGGCTAAGTGCTGTCACCAAAATCATTTCAGATGAATATTTCAAATCCATCAGATCATAAAAATGAAATCAGTTTTGCCACTGGTCTTGGACTTCATGGCACTGGGGTTCTGCAGGAAAACCATTGAATAAAAATCGTAACTTCAGTTCAGCAACATCATTTTGAAAATACAGGATAAGTTTGGTGGCATGAAAAGAATAAAAGCTTTGGTTTTCATTTTCAATATGAGGTAAATGTTGATGTAAATATGGGGGTCATTTCAAAGACATTTCAAATCCTTTACTTGCTAATTATCACCTACTTCCCGTGATGTTTGCGGCCCACCAAAATGAAGTGTCACCCAATTAACGGACAAATTGTAAAAGCCCTAATAATTACGCCGCACATTTTCCACTGCACTCTGGATCACTGCCAGACTGTTTTCATCACACAAAAACATCACAGAGTGTTAGCAAAGAAAAAAAGTTTATCTAGATTATGCATGCATGACCAACGCACACTGTGAATAAATCCAACACAGCAGCCGCAGAAACAGAGACAGGATCCAGCAGCGACACGGCGGCAGAACAGTGTCCTATTTGAAATGCATGAACTTCCATGGGCGGGGAGCACAGTCAACATGTGAAGTGTGATCCCGGCCCGTGGCACCGGCTATAAATCTGCAACATCGCGGTTTTGAATCTGGCTCGCGGTCATCTTTGCATTGACATTCCCCTCTCTGTCTCCTCTATCTTTTATTCTCCGCAGCGCACAATCAGATAAAACAGACATCCCATAAAAGTAATCCACAAAGAACCATAGGCCGTCTTAATCAGGGAAGATGCCCTATCACAAGGCATGGAAAGTCATGTCCTCACGGCCTGTGACATGTGTTAAACTGCGATCGCTCAAACACTAACCCTCCCCGTCCGGTGGTCAGGTGTGGTGTGTGAGCGGCGACCTGGAGAGAGAGCACCAGATTAACCGGACGGTGGATGGATCGGTCCTGTCCATCCTGCTGACGGGCCTGCTGCCTGACGTCCACTACGGTGTTGTGGTGGCTGCTGTCACCAGCCTGGGTGTGGGCGCCCAGAGCCCACCTGTCAACCTGCTTCTCTGTGAGTCACTCAATCTGCTGCAGCTACTACGGCTCGAAACGGCTCTCGGCGGCACCGGCTTAATCACAGGCGAAATCTGTTACGTGGGATGTTGATTATGTGTTAATCAGTTTACATTTGGAGCCCTCACAAGGCTGATATTTTGAGTGTGATGTTTTAAATTTGCAAATCTGTAATTACCGATGAAGCGGCGGAGTAATTAAGGATTTTACTGCCACTCAATTGCTGTTAAATGATATTGGATGGGCTGAAAACAGTGGCAGTATCAGACTACTCAAAATTGACAAGGTGCTTGTGAAGGTGATATATTAATGATGATGATTATGAATGAAGTCTGAATTAATCCGGCTGTTTTTTGTTTTTTTTTGTTTTGTTTTTGTTTTCTCACACACTCTCAGCCATGCCAGTGGACAAGTCCTCTACTCCTGTGCAGAAAGGCAGCAGCCTCAGCCTGTCAGAGCAGATCACAGACGTCGTCCGCCAGCCGGCCTTCATTGCCGGACTGGGTGTGGCCTCATGGCTGGTTCTGATGGGCTTCAGTGGTTGGCTGTACTGTCGCCACCGCAGGAGGAAGCAGCTCGGACACTACACCACCTCCTTCGCATACACACCTGCAGGTATGTGGGGAAAAAAAAAAAAAAACAGCCCCTTTGAGCTCTTGTGCTCTAGGTGTATTTTAGCACCGTAAGATATGATGTGCATTTCAGGTGTTGAGAGGAAATGTTACCAAATTTCAGTTTCTGAAATATGACATTTTTATCCACCAAAACAGTCGGTCTGCATCGGTGGAAATTCTGAATATTATCTCCTGTTGCCAGATGAGAGAGAAGAATTTTGCCCTCCTTCTAATCTTTGATGTTAGACAGATGTATAGCTCCGTAAAGAATGAATTGTGAAATGTGGAAGAGATTACAATGACACCATCCAGGAGGATTCTCAATTTTGGAGACACCCCGTCATCACCGAGCGCATGCATGGCATACTAATGTGATGACTGTCAGCTCTTATTTATTATTATATCTCTTGTTCATGAAAAGTGGGAGCAACCGAGGAAACTATTTCTGTTGCTGTGATTGCGTTGCAGAGCAAATGACAGATTTAAGTTTTCACCCAGGTGACGGTGATAAAGTTGCTAGCAGGATAATGAGGATCTCCCGCGGTGATAAATATTTTTAACTTGCGTTATCTTCTGCAGCGTGATTCATGCACTTACACCGGCTAATTAAAATGTAATTATATCTGCTGGGTGATTTTCATGGCAGGCATGAAGTTTGCATTTAAAACATGGCCTAGCATATGTAAACAGCAATCGCCACATAAATTTTAGCCGATACCTTCCGGCACATAAATACATAAGTTAGTTTCTGACTTTGAGAAATACTTGTCCATGTGCACAAATACTTAAGGCCTCAAGAAAAACATGAATTTTTTATTTGTCTTAAATTCCTCATTAATATTGAGGATTATTTTACTGTGACTTTTACTACCATTTGGATTATTAATGACTGTGGCTATTATTACACATCTCAAGAACATTTTATGATTTCACAATGTAAAGCTTATATCATCTTGTCATTTTAGATGGCACAGACTCCAAATAGCACTGAATCTTTAAATTCCCTGCCGTCGAAATTACACTGGTGCTGACATGTATTGCAGATATATACATATATATATATATATATAATGATCAGCTGTGTACCTCATGGCGTATGTAGGTCACCACGGTGCCTTTCATAAACCGTCAATTAAAATGTGCATGCCTTAATCCCAAGTGAGACAAATTGTTTACATGACCTTGAGTGCAGCACAGTGCGCAATCTTTCTTCTTTAACGCAATCTTTGGAAATCAATCTTATAAAAAAAAAAGATTAAGCTTTATAATGTAAAGCTGGGATTTATAGCTAACAGCCAGTTTCTTGTGTGTTCTTTCAGTGGGCTTCGCTCATGGTGAAGGATCTGGGATCATCAATGGAGGGTACAAATCGCACTTGGATACATTAACTACTTCATGTGTGATTTAAAAAAAAATAATAATAATAATAAAAATGAGACAAAATAAAAATGCTACAATCTCACGTCTTGTTTCCAGGCCTGGCATGTTGGGATCCAACATGGGCAACTACCCCTGGCTGGCCGACTCCTGGCCCGCTCCCAACCTCACACACAACAGCAAAGACTCAGTCAACTGTTGCTCTGGCAAGCTGGACTCGGATAGATATTACAACGGTAAGAGCTCTGCGACTTTTAAAGTAGGTCATTGGTGGAATAATACATTTGAGATTATGGAGTAGATTGATTGTCACCGTTTATGTAACGCGGTCCGTTGCTGTCCGGCAGTTGGTATCCACGGCTACCCGAGCCAGTCAGAGAAGTACAGCACGGCCTCCAATGACAGTCCCATCTACAGCACCATCAACACGGCCGCTGACGAGGACCTGCTGGCGTATTATGACACCTACTCCAGCGCGTCCTACAATCAGGGTCCCGACCCGTACGCCAGCACCCCGGTCCTGTCAAACAGTGGCCTGGTGGGTCTGAAGCAGGACCTGGACCAGTGGACCATCCAGTCTGGTCAGTCTGGGGCTGAATATGCAAAGCTCCAGTACTCCAGGACAACGGATCGTAAAGGTATTTACCTCCACACATAATCTCACATTGACTTTGCATTGCGTTGACTGATTACTCACATCTTACTGCTCACTTTTGTAGACAAACTGGTAAAACAGAGATCTACCGGCTCCTCGTCCAAGCCGGCTCCTCTCAACTGGGTGGACGTTCTGTCTGTGCCCCTGCATGCCAACACGGACACGGGTCATCCAACGAGAGACCAGGACGAGGAGCAACCCAGGTGAGGCTTATCGAGGCTCTCCTCGCCCAACAAACATGATTGCTTTTCACGACGTGTAATTTTCTATTCAGTAAGTATTGTAGGTTATTATTAGATTCGCGGCCTCTGACTTCAACCACATGACAGGGAGAGTTAATGCAGATGAGTATCAAACCTGCCCTATAACTCAGGCAAGGCTGTCAAACAAAACTTGAGTGAAGTTTCGAGTTGGAGGAGTTTTGAAATTAACAGTTATGTCTGCAGGCAGTGAGTAGATTGCGCATTGAGGTTATGGAAGGGAGCGTCTCGTCTAACTGGTTCTGACAGATTAGATTGTGGACATAACGGGGTGGGATTGGAGGGCTGTTCTGACTGTGCTGTGTCTTTTGTAATGACATTGGCCACCATCTGACAGTCTGGATTAGTAGTTTCCATTTTCAATGACACGTCCATCATTAAATTAGCCCCGACGGCACTGAAGTGACAACATAAATCACGGAGGTAGTTCTTGTCCTCTGTAACTCTATATTGGTCCCATTTTTATGCTAACTCGGATTTGTCAAGAGGGTCACAATGGAGATTTCTCTTTTGGAAATATTACGGCTATTAAACCTAAAATTAACAAGTCTAGTCAAGTCAAGTTTATTTGTGTGGCGCTTCATCACAAGGCATGTCTCAAAGGACTTTACAAAGAACAAGCTTTCCTAAATCCAAGCAATCAACAGTAATTTACAAATCAAAATAATGCCAGTACACAAACAACAGCACCTCAGTGAAGAGAAAAAAGGCTCCCAAATAAACCAAATCAGGCGGAAAAAAATTGCAAGACCTTGGGCGCAGCAATTACAGGGTGTACCAGGACAGCTGAGCATTCAACAGATGCAAAACAATAAAAAGGATACAAACAGGGACAATGACAATGTAATATAAAGAAAGCAAATAAGACCAATGGCAAAACCATTAAAAAAGAGAGATCTAACTCCCAAGTCAATGCTGTATCACTTCATATGTAGGTAGTTTTCATGTTGACAATGTTTCCCTCTAAATTACATACTGTCACCGTCTCTCCTCTAGCTCGGAGGAGGACGATGAGGACTGGTGTCCTCCACTGCCGGCCAGAACGTACCTGATGGACAATTCAAGGGAGGAACTGTCTGGCCTGTCTTCCAGAGGAGAGGAGCTGTGCTACAATCTGCAGGCTGCAGCCACGCTGCCGTCTCCCCCACAGCAAAGCACACACAGGCCCGGTGACAGCCCCCGGCTGCAGCACTTTGACCTGCTGGACCGCCACCGGATGGCTTCCCAGGTCACCAAGTCCAACCCAGATCTGTTTGCCAACAAGGAGGTCGGAGATGTCAGCGAGGTGTACCACACCAGCCAATGGGCAGATGATTTCAAGGGGGAGAACGCTGGCAAAGGTAGGCTCTTCACAGTGTTTAAGTTGGTTTACTCAGTGTTCAGCACTGTGTTCCGCCTTGCTGAGAGAGACTCTCTTAGACTCGGTGCATGTCATTTATAATTTAGCTCATGACGTTACCTAACAGAAAGTATTTGTTAGCTTTATTTTAAGTGTAGCTCAGTATTCCTTAGTTGCCCCCTAAGTTTCCAGAGGGTGACATCAGTGTGCTTTCTTGTCAGGACAATCTGCCGCTCTGCCTGCCGAGTCAAGCCCTGCAGTCCCGGCTCACAGAACCAGGACTAAGAAGAAAACCCCCAAGGACGGACAACTCAGGCGAGAACTGCACAACCAAGCAGGTATGACACACAGTTTGTAGTGTGTCTCATTTCTGTTTTATGTTCTCCACTTGAGAGAGGAATGAGGAACAGAGCCGTATACAGTAAAAGCAGTTATTGTGTCACTAATGTGTGTCACAGGCACTTAATGCAGTATTTTCCTCTGGAGTTACTAATCATGAACAATCAATCATGTGCAGATCTTCCTCCACCACCGGCCCCTCCCCCCACAGATGATTCCCTGCAGCTCTTGGCTGATGTGTTGAGTTGCAGCCGAACAGACAGTGAACGAAGGGAGGGGATCGGCTCGCCCATCCTTCAGAGGAGGGGAGAGCACTTCTCACCCCAGAAGAGAGGACCTACAAAGTGGTTGTCAGAGGGTATGTACAATATGTTAACCTTTTAAGGCTTCAGATAGTACAGTTTCATATCTGTCGGACAAAAAAAAAGAAAGAAAGAAAAACATCCTGCATCCTGCTTAAACAACTGGCGTCCAGATATTATTGTTATTGTTTCATATGCACACAAATCCGCTTGGACTTAAAAGGAACCATCAGTCATCAGTGTAAGCATACTGTTGTCCAATAAGGTTGCTCTGGCCCGCAGTGGCAGGGGGGCAGCTAGCCTGTCTGCTTCATCACTTAGGGTTTGACCCATATAATTCCTGCTGCACTTTTGAGTTATTGGTTTTACATTGTCATCTGCAGATGAGAATGTAATCCCATATGGCCAGTCCAGCTTCCTGCCCAAGGTCCAGATGTCAGGCTATGGGTCGCTGGGTGGAGGGGTCTATCCACGGTCCTCCACTGGGCCCCGGGGCCCCGCCGCTGGTCGGAGGTCAGATGAGGTATGGCTCAGGCTTAGGAACCACACTTTCACATAGTAAGGGTCACTTCAAAATGACTACAATTAGGGCTGCCTGTCAACTATCATAAAGCAACAGGTAACCCAAAATATAAAAAAACAAGATATTTTCCCACATAGCCTTTGTGCAGTCTGTCCATCCAGATGGTCTTGGTGTGATTTGGTGCTGCGATCTTCCCTGCCTCTCAGCACGCCAGCACTCTACAATGGGGCTGGATGAGTTTTGGTGTTGGAGCTGAAGGCGTTAAAATCTTACATGTGTAAAACTCAACAGTAACACTTCTTTCCAAGGACAAGGACACAGACACCGAGCATAATCCAGAGTTTTGTTGGGAACTATTTCCTGCTGAAGAGCAAACTGGATCTGTCCGCCTCCAACGAGTACAAATTTGAGATGGACAGATCCATTTTGTTGCAAGTGGAATGGGAAAATATATTTTTTTCTAGTTTGGGTGAGCTGTTTCTTTAGGACATTTAATGGCAGATGTTTCTTCTTCTTCTTTTAATCAGTGCCTGATTGGTATAGACTTACAGCCAACAAACACACACATGACCTAACAAGCTGTCACGTTCCCACTTGTCTCGGACATTAAAATCTTCCAACTCATGATGAGGAATTGCAGGTTTTATTCAAGATGTTGGTAAAAAGTCACACCATGTCAGGATATAATTTTAGAGTGCCAAAGGTACCTTATAGGTTAGAGGACTGCTGTAATCTTGTCTACTTTATTATAATAATATGTATATGTGAAGCTTGGTGTTGCTGAAAAAGCATGCTCAACCAATTTTCTGTGGATAATTTTAATTCTTTAAATTCTTTTTTTTGACATGGTAATAGTTATAGGAGGAAATAGAATTACTTGGCATCTGCATAACAACCTGGATGTTTCTGTGGCTAAGCTGTAGCTTAATTACACTCTCAGCATCCGGATTAGTCGTTTGCACTCATCCCATTACTGACTGTCTTGTGTTTGTTTGCTTTCAGAACCTCATATAGACAGAGCGGCAGATTATGTGACACGACATCCTCCTTTTTCCCTCTCTGATTTCCTGTCTTTGCGAACCATCAATCTGTTGCCATGGTATCTTATGACAAACTGAAGACAAAAGGGAAAATGTCAAGGCTTGCCATCTGCCTTCTCACTAACTATTGCTATTTGTATTCATTTTTTAATTTATTAATTATTCTTTCTTTGTGACTTCCTGCCCCGCCACATGTATATAGACATCTTTACAACTTTTTAAAAATGTGATCTGATACAGTACTGAAATGGATCTGGGGTTAAAAAAAAAATATTGTATTTTTAGGAAATGGGATTGAAATGTAACTATTACATATTGTACAGCAGATTATTGAATGTAACTACCGTTTACTCTTGACCATGAATCCATGATGATGTTTGTGTGATGAAAGGTTGGAAAAGACATGAGGCAAAAAAACTTGTTAATAAGCCATTGTGTGGGTGTGTATGAGTGTGTGCATCAGTGCATGTGTGCAGTGTTTGTGTGTGTGTGTGTGTGTGTGTGTGTGTGTTAGTGTTATCTCTCATCTCTGTGACTGTGTACTGTACCCCCGTTGATCACCAGTGTTAGTTCTGTTGAGATTTTTAAACTGACCAATAAAAGATTTGTTACAAAACTGTTTCCAATCAGTGTTTGGACTTCACATCTCAAAATTATGTGTATGACATATACAACACTATAGGCAATGCTTTGTGTTCCATGTGCCTGATGCCTCCGAGTGTTCACCTGAAATATTTCTGGAATCTACTGGAAAATACACCGACCTCTAAAGTATCTGACGCCTGAACTGATTTTTAGCTGAATCATTTTGCAACAACAGGAGGGAAGTGAGCAGGAATGTGGACGTGTGTTGTGTTAGACCAACTGCCTCACCAGGAGTATCGACAGAAAGTAAAAGCACAGAGAGGGAAAGAGACAAACAAAGGTGTCAGCTCCGACTTTCCCATCTGTGCCGATCCTCCTTGAGGCCTGTAAAATTTGATGTCTGATATGAATTTTGATTTCTAGTGTCAGCAAATTGCAGCAGCGACAACATTTTACATTTGCCTCACTTTATGTTCCAGAGATTTTCAGAATGTTGTGTGAGATTACCTGGGTTTTTTTGTTTTTTTTTTAAAATAAAATATCAGAAATATATATAGCGAGCGAGGAGAGGTAACCCGTGTCTTATTGCATCAACTCTTGGAATATATCTGCAGCTTGATTCTCTTGTGTGTAGATCTTGGTTGAAAGCGGAGTGCAATTTGGCAGGAAAGCGTTTGGATGGAGTGGAGAGGGAGTCGGAGTCTGCTGCCTTTGGCAAATACCTGCTAGGTTCCACCAGGCTAGAGGATAATGATAATCCAGTGCAATTTAAAGGGGTTATGCAACTTAGAGGGGTTCTACTGTTTTATGCTTTTAGGCTTGTAGCATGGATTAGGGTCCCTGTGATTTTACTGCCCCTCCCCTCCTCATCCCCCCCCTGCTGCTCAGTTTAAACAGCCACAATCAGCGACAGACGCCACAAAATGGTCACTTCACATCTGTCCATAAACATACTCCACTTGCACAATGACGAATATATCCCTGTGTGTGTGAGAGAGAGGGGGAGAGAGATTTTCTCATGACGTAAATAGTTTATTTATTTATTTATTCATTTATTGACAGATTAATTGTAAATGTGATTAAGTAGACAGAGTGAAAATATCTGCCTTTGCTCACAGGAACAGAGCATAAACTATGATTTTCGATATTGTTAAAAAAAATCCAGACATTATGATTGCCAGTATGGTGAAAATAATATAAATGCCTATGAATTCAACTGGCTAACTTTTAGGTCCTGTGTCCTTGAGCAAGACACTGTTATCCGTGTTATGCTCTGCAACTGAGCTTGTGCTCTGATCTGCCTGAAAGTGGGGCGAATGAAGAGAGAATTTCCTTACAGGCATCAATAAACCATCATATTGTCATTAGTGGGAATAAGCTTAAAAGATGGAGTGGGGGGCTGATCTGCTGTTTGGGTTAAGATGAAAAGGACATGCAGGACCACACAGCAACAAACCATCTGCCTGAGCAGGTAAGGACTCTCCTAGTCGGGGGAGAATTTCACTGTGAACAAACACTGTGATTCTGCTGGCCCATCTGTGGCCACCACAATCAATTTGGATGTGGGAGAGAAACCAAGTGAAAACAATCCAAAGCCCCACGAATGTGCAGCTCTCTTGTTGCACGATTTGGCAAAAGGCGCCATCTAGTGGTCATTAGCGAGACGTGCATAATGACGGCGCTCCCTCTGTACTCTGGTGGTAGGTAGGCATGTCCTAGAACCGGGGAGCATCATCACTAATCTATGTTATCTGATTTCTTTGTTCCTGTAATTGGCTCACAATGCTCCCACGGTCTAATGCTGACACTCAACTCATTATGTGGCAGTAATATAATCCATTAAGAAGTCTAATGAGTTCCTGGCTACCTATACAGGAGATTATTTCCCTTGCTCCCCTGATGCCACATCTGGAGTACGTGGAGAGATGGTGCATCTGAAAGAGCCGACTCAGTGACTTGGTTAGGGTTAATCTTTGGGTTAAGGTTAGAAATAAAGCCAGGTTTTCACTGTGTTAAGGTTTAAAGTGGAGTTTAGATTACGATTATGCTCAAAATTAGGGTTCCACATCATGTGCTGATGCAACAAACAGGCAAGTGGCATTTTGTTTAACATCTGTCATACAAATATGAATCTACTGTATGTCACATGTGGATGTATGGCTCATTAAAGTATCACATAGCAAGTGTTATCTAATTTGTGAATAAACTGAAAATGACACCATGTTCAGGAGCAGAATTGTTCCTAAATGCATTTTTAAATCGATTCTCAGCAACCAGTCTCTTTATAACAAGCTATAATTCTTGTTTGGGCTCTTTCCGATGCACCGTCTCCCCACCAGAGGAAACATCAAGAGAGCAAGGGAGATAATCAGACATTTCCTATCCAGCTCACTCGCTCTCTCTCTCAGCTTCTACCCTCAGGAAAAAGCTCCGAGCACTTGGCAAAAACACAAATAACAGCTTCTTCCCCCAAGCTGTACAAACACACACCTCGAACCA
This sequence comes from Myripristis jacobus, assembly GCA_900302555.1. Lineage (NCBI taxonomy): Eukaryota > Metazoa > Chordata > Actinopteri > Holocentriformes > Holocentridae > Myripristis > Myripristis jacobus. The sequence goes on from OMLB01021524.1 coordinate 29,356, forward strand.
TTAGCCATCCACTTCCCACGTCAGTACGCTCCCTCCCTCTGAGGTCACTGCACGTCTTGTCCTGGGAATTTCTGCTGTCAGCTGTGTTCGTGCTCACTGTTGCATCTGTGTGTGTGTGTGCGTGTGTGTGTGCGCGTGTTGTAAATGTCTGTGAAATTTTTCATATGCACTTAAATCAGTTCCACTTAGCTGGCTGTGCAGTAATTAAAGGACCTGAATGTGAAATGCCTAAAATGTGAGAGTAAATGTAATTTTAATGAAGTACCCCCAAATTTATCTCTCCACAGCAGATTGTATGAAAAGACATGAAAGCACTCTGTAGTGTGTGCAGTTTGTGTATTATCATTTCAAATTTTAAACTGCATGCATGGCGGGGGGAAAAAAAACTCTCTTTTTCACAATAGGATTTGACTTTTATGTGCCAAGGGGGTAAAGCACAACATAAACTGATATAATACTGCTTACGAGCTAATACAGACACGAGTAATTGAAATCTATGCAGCAGAAATTACATTCTGTATGCGATCTGCGCTGAAAATGATTATGCTTTTCAACTGACATAAGAGCGCACAGTATATGAAAAATTAGACAGAGCGACTGAGACACAGCTAAGAGATGAATAAGTAAATAAATAAATAATGAATGAATGATGAAATAATCTTTGTGAAATTAACTTTCCAGCAATAGTATGGCTAAGCCTATTGCGGCCTGCTGGTTTACCGTGCATGGTTGTGCAGCATTTTCAATTGAAAGCCCTGTGTCATCAGTATTACTGCGACGTGCACAGCGCTTTACCAGTTTTGTATTTTCAGCAGATTCCCTAAAACACAAAACTCATCCTCTGTGATTGGTTGTGGCTCAGCATGCTCCATTGTTCCAACAGGCCGTTTGTTCGCTTGGTTTCCTATGCACAAACAAAACTTTACTGCCACCCCGGGCAATATTGGGCTCCTCTGTGCTTTGACAACCCGGTAATATTGGAATCTCTGACTTTTTTGGGGGAAAAAAAGATAAAGGTAGGCAATCAGCGTGACATCTTGGCATATGTGGATATATGCAACTGTGTGTGCGTGTGTGTACCTGTGCAGCACATGTGACACTGCTGAAGACAAACTGATTATTTCCCTGCTGCTGTAATTAGAGTTAATAAAGGTGAGCTGGCCACCCATCTTAACAAACTTCAGTACTGTTTAAGTCTTGCCCCAGTCATTAGATTGCTCTGGCTCTACAGTAACAATGCTTCCTCAGGGTACGCTGAATATATTTGAATATTGTTGTTTTATTCATGGCCACGGTTACTCAGTGCTCTGTAACAGGGAGTAATTGGTATAGCAAGGGGGGTACAGCAGATGTGGCAAGGCCCTGACCTGCTCTGTTCCTCTCTGTCAGTCAGTGTGTTTGGCAGGATGTACAGTTTCATGGGAGGCGGTTTGTTCTGTGCTGGAGTCGGCAACATACTCCTCATTGTCTCCACGGCAACTGACTACTGGATGCAGTACCGTCACTCCAACAATTACATGCACCAAGGCCTGTGGCGGTACTGTGTGCCTGGAAAATGCATGACACACACAGACAGCATTGGTAAGACAGCAAGACTCGGTGGATGGCTTCCATTGCATGTAGATGCATTGCAGATCCTTGTTGAGATTCATTAGTTTCCTGTCACTCAGGCCCAGATCTTGGCACTAACCGGAATGAACACTGGGGTGACTAGTCTGGCTTTGTTGGTTTGGGTGATAACAGAAAATATTTGACTAAGTTTATACTGCAAAAGTAGTGATCTTCCAAACAGAATGGTGGCACCAGTGTTGTCTTCCCAAACAAGTTAACTCTGTGAGATGATCGTGCCTCACACAGCCTTACGTAAAGGCGATAATATCATAATGGAAAAATAATCCAACAAGGCCTGCTTTCAAATGTTAACAGTAAAATGTACTATGAAGAGCTCCATACTGGTGGCTAGTTTATGCTCTATCAATGCATATTTTGTTTTGCATGTACAGGCTTATTCTATAAAGTAATTAGTAGCCTACACACAGCCGTCAGATACATGTAGTGCAGTAAAAAGTATGATATTTCTCTGAAACATAGTGGAGTAAAAGTATGAAGTCTCACAAAATTCAAAACATTCAAAAGACAGTACCTCAAACTGTTCTTAGATGCAGTAATTGAGCAAAAGCACTTTGTTAATTTTCACTTCTGGTCTTGCTCATCAAGTGTCAGTCAGCTTACATCTTATTTCTCTTACACTCAGCCTACTGGGATGCAACCCGGGCCTTCATGATTCTCTCCCTGCTGGCTTGTTTCATCGGCCTTGTGATTGGCGTCATGGCCTTCATCCATTACTCTTCCTTTGATGGGTTTGACAAGACATTTGCAGCTGGCATCCTCTTCTTCATTTCCTGTAAGCTCCTCTCCCAAAGTCCCATGCATGTCTGTGTGACTCAGCTTTAATTTGAAAGTAGCTGATCTCATCTGCTCTCTGTAGGCTTCTTTGTGTTGCTGGCAATGGCTGTCTACACAGGAGTGACAGTAAACTACTATGGTAAACGCTACGGGAACTGGAGATTCTCCTGGTCCTACATCATGGGCTGGGTGGCTGTGGTGCTAACGTTCTTCTCAGGTATGTGTGCCGTCACCCTGAGAGCCGCCAACACTTCATGCAATGTCCAAACTGTGCTGACAAAAACATTGACTTGTTTCACAGTAATGCGCATCTTTTTAAATTGTATAACTTGTATTCATTCTCTTCTAGGTATCTTCTACATGTGTGCCTACCGGATGCATGAATGCCCAAGGAGCTCTAATTCACGTTAATCTGCCAAACACTTTCACACACACTGGCACTGGTTCATTATTTATGGCCATGAGGAACACATAGCCCTGTGAACCTTCCTACACTTCTCCTGTTAACCTTAACATTGACAATCAAGCAAAATAAATGGGATTAACCAAAGTCTTTGTTTGTCATCAGTTAAAAAAAACAAAACTAAGCTTTCTCTTAGCAGGTGTAACAGCCAAAAGCAGTGACAGAAAATAAGATCAACTTGGTAATTGTTAAGGTAGATGAAACATCAACATGAGTCAGATTTCAAAAATAATTTTTATTTTAGTGTCAATTTGCAAACTGTGGAACAATAGCAACCATTTCAGCTCCACAGACCAAGTAACGAAAAAAACAACATGCTGCGGTTATGTACTGTAGACATTAAATGGTTTAACTGAACACAATAGAGCTGTAGCAGAGAATGCTCACTGAAAACCACCGTGGAAAAGTGCTGCTCTTAGCATAGCATATGCAAATGTGATAATCCCATAAAACAAGTAGTTAATGTTTTGGAATACAACATTTAGATAAACCAGTGATCACCCTTCACACTAACCACCAAATAGGCAAGAGGGCAAATTTGTGGAATGTTGCAGTTTAGTCAACCTCCTCGATAGTGGGACCAGAAGATCCTCCTCCAGGAGCAGAACCAGCGCCTGGGAAGCCGCCTGGCATCCCCTCCGGCATTCCCCCTGCACTCTGGTACAGCTTTGTAATGATGGGGTTACACACCTTCTCCAGCTCCTTCTGCTGGTGATCAAACTCATCCTTTTCTGCAGTCTGAGAGGAGAGAAAGAAGCTGAATTGAAATGTCAATCTGATAACAGCCGGACAATTCTTTCACCTGCTGTGCATGTTGTGAAAAACCTGTGCTACACACTGCAGAAAGGGAGCTTTCACAGCTATACACAGTTGATGACCAACAGCTCTGGCCATCACCCGTTTTTTTCATACCTGGTTTTTATCCAGCCAGCTGATGACCTCGTTGCACTTGTCCAGGATCTTCTGTTTGTCCTCATCACTGATTTTGCCCTTCAACTTCTCATCCTCCACTGTGGACTTCATATTGAAGGCGTAAGACTCCAGGGAATTCTTGGCAGACACCTTCTCTCTCTGCACATCATCCTCGGCCTTGTACCTCTCAGCTTCCTGAACCATGCGCTCAATGTCCTCCTTGCTCAAGCGACCTGATTATTGGTAAAAGATGGATTTTATTAGAAAGATACTGACAAGTGAAGATGAAGCTGAACACGTCGAACTTTGCAGTGGCTGATTCTTTACAGTTGTCAGTACCTTTGTCATTCGTGATTGTGATCTTGTTCTCCTTGCCGGTGCTCTTGTCGACTGCGGACACATTCATGATACCATTAGCGTCGATATCAAAGGTCACCTCAATCTGAGGAACACCTCGGGGGGCTGGGGGGATTCCAGTCAGCTCAAACTTCCCCAGAAGGTTGTTGTCTTTGGTCATGGCTCTTTCACCCTCATACACCTGCAGGTATAATCTCAGGTCAAACCACCAATTGAGATTATTTTAAATTTGACTCTTTGCTCCTAAGGCATTTAAAGACCTTTGAATAGGTAGTGCACTAGCAAATTATTCCTCATTAACATTTTAAAGTACAATCAAGACCTAAGTCTGCTTTAACGGGTGCCTGAACTAAAGTACCTAACCACAACAGTTGTACTGAGGCAAAAGATGGTGATCATACCTGGATGAGCACACCAGGCTGATTGTCTGAATAGGTAGTGAAAGTCTGGGTCTGTTTGGTGGGGATGGTGGTGTTCCTTTTGATGAGCACAGTCATGACTCCTCCAGCAGTCTCAATGCCCAAAGACAATGGGGTGACATCCAGCAGGAGCAGGTCCTGCACATTCTCAGACTTGTCACCTGCCAAGATGGCTGCCTGCACAGCTGCAAAACAAACAGGTGGATTTACAATTCAAACCCAGAAACACATCTGTCAGATGATCTCTTGGTCAAGATTTTTTTTTGAATTAATTTAGCAGAATTGTTTTATGCTTTTTATGTTTAGATAAGAGCCTACTAGGGCAATACCTGCACCATAGGCCACAGCTTCATCAGGGTTAATGCTCTTATTAAGCTCTTTGCCGTTGAAGAAGTCCTGCAGTAACTTCTGGATTTTGGGGATACGAGTGGAGCCCCCCACCAGAACAATATCATGGATCTGGGCCTTGTCCAACTTTGCGTCACGGAGAGATTTTTCCACGGGGTCCAGGGTACCACGGAACAGGTCTGCATTTAGCTCCTCAAATCGAGCCCTGGTTATGGAGGTGTAGAAATCAATGCCCTCGTACAGTGAATCAATCTCAATGCTGGCCTGAGTGCTGGAGGACAAGGTGCGCTTGGCCCTCTCACAAGCTGTGCGAAGCCGACGCACAGCTCTCTTGTTGTCACTGATGTCTTTCTTGTACTTGCGTTTGAACTCTGAGATGAAATGGTTGACCATGCGGTTGTCAAAGTCTTCTCCACCCAAGTGTGTATCTCCTGCGGTGGACTTGACCTCAAAGATTCCGTCTTCGATGGTCAGGATGGAGACATCAAATGTGCCGCCACCAAGATCAAAGATGAGGACATTTCTCTCAGATCCGACCTGCAAAACATAATGTGGAATTTATTTGACCATCATTATTTGACAAAGCATTATTATTCACTATGTCCTTGAAGACTTCAATGTCAAAATACAGCACTGTTGTACTTAAATGTGTAAAACTGTGAAAGTGTCAAGATGTCAAACTATCAATCATGTTAAGGTGTCATACAGTCCTTATGTGATGAGCTCATCGTTACATAAACAAAGGCTTAAAGGGAGATGCAGCCTTTGAAAGGGTGTGTCATACTGCAATTACAGAGAGAGCCTTTAACATGTAAATACATACAAAAACACTTTTATAATATACCTCTTAACATTTCTTAACAATATTTATCACAAGTAGGCTGCAGCTTCTGAGTCATTTCACCTTTTTGTCCAAGCCATAAGCAATGGCAGCAGCTGTTGGCTCGTTGATGATACGCAAGACATTAAGCCCAGAGATAGTCCCTGCATCTTTAGTGGCCTGACGTTGGGAGTCATTGAAGTAGGCAGGCACAGTCACAACAGCATTGGTCACCGACTGCAGAGAGAAAACAGTCACAACAAATTGGACATTAATTTTAATTTAATATAATTTTAATTTGAATGTTTTATATTAAGTTACTTTAGATATACTTACTTAAATGAGAACAGATACACTTGATTTCTACTGCAGTAAACAGATTGTGCAGAATTTTCATGACATCTGCATGCTTTAAAAGGGGACATTACAGTGTTTTGACTTGAAAGAACAATCCAGCAACTTCCATCTGTGCATGTCCATTTACTGTTTGTGAAACAAAGATTTTTTTGTGACCCTGTGAACTAGTGCACTAAATTTATTTTTAAATTTAGCCACAAGCAGCAATAATGAGGTCAAAGCAGAACAAGCAGTCTTGGATTCACTAAAAAGTCCAGGGCCCCAGAACTGTAGAAAAATTTGCACAAACAGCACAAACATTGCTTATTTCATGAAATCTTATCCATTGGTTTTAACACAATGGCAGCCTGCCAATTTATAAAGGTAAAGTGAGTTCAACTATGAAATGACAAACAGATAGTATGACATACTCACCATGCTATAACTGCAGCAGAAAACTGATTGACTGATGGTGGCCAATTTTTAATTTGTTTTGTTTTTTTGTATGAGGACATCTTGTCAGACATCATAAAAAATTTGTAAACTGAAGAAGCATACAAAATTTCAAATGAATATGACTAACAGTTAATGAATTATGGATATATAAACCCATGATGCTGCTACAGCGCCATCTATTGGCAAAAAGGAACCAAATTTGCCATGGTCACTCACACATAATATCAACGCATCTAAACCAAATTGGGTGCAACACCTCAAAGTGTTAAGGAGGTATGACATTTTTCATTATATATGCCCCGCCTAAAGCATTTAAATAAATTTTGAGGGCCAGTTATGGCAAGACCAAATGGAATATCAAAAAACTGAAAGAGTAACTTTTTTCAGCTTGTTCAAGAGATGCTCTGTGCCAAATTTGGCACCAACTGCTCAAAATTTATTCCAGCAACTTTGCTGCTTGGACCTCAAATAAAAAATAAAACTAATCAGACACAGTCATGCAAATTAAGCATGCTTGTTTACCTTGCCCAGGTAGGCCTCAGCAATCTCCTTCATTTTGACCAGCACCATGGAGGAGATCTCCTCTGGGTAGAAGGCCTTGGTCTCTCCCTTGTACTCCACTTGTACTTTGGGCCGTGACGAATCATTAATGACTGTGAATGGCCAATGTTTCATGTCTGACTGGACAACGCTGTCATCAAACCGCCGTCCAATCAGACGCTTTGCATCTGTGGGGAGAGGGAAGTGAATAAACAAAAACAGCAGCAATCCTAGCCCATACTTCGCTTACTATATCTGGACAGCTCTCTTACCAAAGACTGTGTTGGCAGGGTTCATGGCCACTTGATTCTTGGCTGCATCCCCAATCAGCCTCTCTGTGTCTGTGAAAGCAACATAGCTGGGTGTGGTCCTGTTACCCTGGTCATTGGCGATGATCTCCACTTTGCCATGCTGAAACACCCCTACACAGGAGTAGGTGGTGCCCAGGTCGATGCCAACAGCTGGTCCCTTTGACATGGTTCCTGAGGTTATGGGAAAATCATCATCACAACAATCAAGAATATAGTCGAAAATTCCTGAAATATTCCTGAAATAATATAGCAGAGGAGTTTCTACTGTGTGTGGCTACCAAGATACACTTCTGTATGAGTGCATAATGTTATAATTAGAGTTTCAGTAGCTAAAGCATAAATGGCACCAAACTGCCTCAATGAGGGTCCTTAGCATTTGTTTTCAAACATCTATAATCACACTTTTGACAGCTGGCTTAATAACTGTTGTCTTTATTAAGGCAGCAACAGACAGAAAGGCAAACTTAGTGTTGCTACAGCAGCAGCCCACCACTATGACAGCTTAATAGAGGTAAAAATACTACATCGTGCTTGATATTGCTCTTCGTGATTCAACTAAACTGTGGTCACAAGCGAGGTTGATGCTGCATCATCATCAAAACACAAGACTGAGTAAGAGGGCGTGCCATTCCTGAATTTGGGTGGTGAAGAAAGTGCTGGAACATTCTGGCCACTTCCTGGTCTGCAGCATTCACAATGTTTGGTGTGTCACGCCATAACATTGTTGGCTAAATCCAAATGCCGTGCCAAGCCTGCGAGCTGTTTACCCAGCCAGCCCAGTCTAGGCGTGACGGCAGAGAGATGCCAGCCTGGGCACACCACAGCCCGGACAGGCACCGACTCGTTAGCCACTCTTACCAGATAATAATGATAATGATGAACATTAATTTAAACTTATGCAGCGTCAACCGTTGGACAGTTTTCAAATCAATAAGTCAGCAACAAGTTATCGTTCCAGCATCCTCTAGTGTAGTGCGAAGTTGACAACCTAGCAAACGCTAACTTTCAGTTGTAAACATTAGCGACTCACGCAGCTTTGTTTGGGTACCACCGTTTTCAACCAGCAAAATAATATAAACGGACGAATAAAACCGACGTCAGGAAACTGTGACAGACGTTATTTAACACCGCTAAACAACGCTACACTTCACGTTTGCAGCATCCGTTGAACGTTAACAAGCGTCCTTCTTGAAACTTTTTAAAAACACACGTTAACGTTCCTCCTTCATATCGCTCTCCCTGCTCAGTGTTATTCATGTCAGCTTAGCCAGCACGACACAACGACAAACTTGCCTTATTCAGAGTGTGAATGCGTCTCTTGACAGTGCAGCAGGTGTGGACGCCACTCGCAGGGGCTTTTCTCTGTGTTTTTGCTCCGCGTCTCTCTCTCTGACAGACGCGGCTGTGTGCGCCGAGCTGGACGACCCGTTTCCACGCAGAACACTCTAGAACACAGGAGGACCGCCGCAGCCAATCACATGTCAATCATCTCACAGCCCCGAACAAATTGTCCAATTAAAATATTTGAACAGTAGTTGCTACCAGGAACCGAGGAAGATCATGATTAAAGAGCGTCTATGTCCGATCAGTGTAACGCAGTTGGTTTGGGTCTGAACCGGGACTGGCTTGTTTTTAAATTCTAGGGACTCAGATTTGCTCTTGCAGGCTTTGGCATATAACAGACAAATCTCTCCAAACTTAAAGACCACGTTCAGTTTCTGCGATGTGGCAGCATTGCATGGCTGATAAAGTCATAGTGAAGTATCTGAAAACACATACATATAACAAGTGCAATTTCAGGGCCATGTGAAACAGATGAGTTTGTTCTGGGCTGGTGACAGGCTTTCCTCATATGAATTTAATAATACCACTGCAACATGATCTGTGCAGTGCCAGACCAGGTGTTATATAACTTATTTGAACAGAGATATTCAGTATGCAGTGTCTCTCAAATAACTTATAAGTGGGTCGCAAAGTTTTGTAACAGGCCCTAAAGATTGTTTTACTGTTTACTTGCAAGAGGTCTGTCCCAGTGTGACCCAGGGGAAAAACAGTAGGCCCTTCCCTTGCCTCTGCGGTGACACATGTTAGGCGCTGATGACCTGCTCAGGTGTTACATGTGCCAGGGAGTGTGACTCATTTAGTAAGTCAGCTCTCAGCACAAATATTCTAACACATAGCTAGACTCATTGGAAACTTTTTGACATTAACTATTGTACTCAAAAGCTGCACATGTAAGGAGTACTACAAACAGAGAATTATATCAGTCCATAAATGTGTTAATATAATATTTTACCTTTCACATTTGTAGAAGCTCCTGTTGCATAAAGTGTGTGGATAATTAGTATGAGCAATTTTATCATTTAGAGGCATTTTCCAGTCAAGTTGTGGATTCTCAAGTTGTAAAATGCCTGCAAGAGCTGTGAAACAGATTCACCTAAAGTACCTGGTTTTATGGAAATAATTACTAACTGACTATTCACTGTGGCCACTGGGTGGTATTAAGATGTAACTGAAGTTGTTAAGGAAATGTATTTCACACTGGAGTGTTTTCAAGGAGCTACTCGGTGATTAAACATGAGTGGCCTCTGGTTAAAACAGTGAGGGGCATATACTAGCCTGTACGGAGACATGGTAGTTGACATTACATGATCATCATTCTTGTATCAGCGTAAACATCTGTTCACGCCTTTGCTCCCATTGGGAATATAGTCTATTGTGTTCCTCTCTCTCTCAGTGACATATGGGAGTGTACTGTACACTAGCCTGGCATTGTTACAAAGTGGGAGAGATACACATACATGAAGTACAGCTCACTGAAGACCAAACACATTCCTTGTGAGTCAAGAAGGGCGTATGCAGAGAGACATAGTAGAAAATAAACTGAGCATTCTGGGAGTTAAACAATAGGTATATGTAGACACCAACCTGAGATAACCTGAGAGGACACCAGACCTCCAGAGATTACCATAACTGCAGGGAAATGTCCTGTTACAGAACGTTTCAAATGCTTCATTAAAAGAGGCCATTCGTTTGGTGTGTGTATTGTACCTTTTATAAAGCAAAAATACACACTGAAAACTTACCAGGTCCCTTTTCAAACCATGCACCTTTGCCTTTAATGATGGATTCTGACCTAAATGTGCCACAGGCCTGTACCTACTGGGTCCCCTCGTACTAATATTTTGTCCCAAGGCGTGACCAAATTCACCCAGTTTGGGACCAAGTACTGATAAAATGTGCCAGTGGTTCAGTTACTGAGTATCAGGGTAGCACCAATGGCATGCCTTACAGAAAAATAGTTGTTTAGACAACAAAGAGCAGATTAAAACTGGCATTTGAAATTGGATATGTCTAAAGTAATCTAACATGCCCCTTTTTAGGCTGTACCCACATAGCGTATTGTAGTGCTATCCTTTGGGGACGTAGGAAAGTTAGAATTCCTTTTCATGTTGTGATTTAGCACAAAAGGCCCAGGATTTCTCTCAGATAGGTGTGTCTTTTATTCACAGACTGTAAGGGAGCTGCAGAGAAAATTTCTATATTCAATTTAAAGCCTGGGGCCATAACAAAAACTGATCCATTACCGAACCTGCATGCCAAAGAACAATAATGAGCCTTTTATCACCTTGAAAAATCTCCAAAGAGAATAAGAGTTCAAAGATCTTTGATCCTGGTCTTTGAAAAGACAAC
>OMLB01021526.1:0-11022 GCA_900302555.1 Myripristis jacobus
ATTCCTCTGTGAAGTGAAGTCATGTTTTCAGTGCGCCATCCCAAGGAGACAGCCAAACATGGGAGGACTGGATGGAGTGGGAGACGGAGAGTAGTGGAGTTCAGGGGAGTACCGGGATGTCTCTAGAGGAGACTAAAACACCCTGTTGACGGCAGTTCTTTCAGTATGTGTGAACATGCATAGAGGGAGGACAGCAGCTGTGTGTTTATGTGCTTTACAAGCTTGTGCACATCCGAGGGTGCGGGAGCTTGTATTTGCATGCATGTGCGACGCCACGCGTGTTTTCGGGGTATCGGCTGAGGTCAGGACAATGTAATATAGGTCAGCCAAACAGATTCAGGAACACCCTCCTCCCCTGCGCGCCCTCCAGCAGAACACCTTCTGGAGAAGGGTTAAATAAATGTTAGTGATGTGATAACCAGCCTGTTTATTGAGGGGCCACCAGCAGCACAGCTAGTCGGGCTGCTTGAGTTTCCTCTTTGGTGATGTCATATCTTCCCGTTACACACCCCTCAAAGCAAACCCTTTCTTCTTCCTCACTCCACCGTTACTAAGTTTGTCGGAAACACACATAAAAGAGTGACGTTGTAAGAGAGCCCATAGAGGGACGTTGTAACTTTACTGCACAAATATCCTTAAAGGCACTCAATGTAGTTTGTGACCACTGGTGGCGCTGTAGTGCACACTAAAACTGGGTGCCTGTTTTGTTTGCATGGCATGTTCTTCCAGCACGCCATGAGCATGAAGGTTTGCAGGAGAGAAATGCATTCAACATGTTTACAAGGACACACGCAATGTGTCTGGGTGAGAAATTTATATGTAAACAAAACCAAGTGTGTTAACGATGAAAACTCCATAGGGTGCTTTAAAGTGTATGCTCTCTCTACACATTTTGTGGCGTGGCCAATGCTGCAGGGGGCCTGGTGTGACCGTTGGTGACACTTGATCTACTCTGAACTGGACCATTTCGTCATTATTAATGCATTCTGCCACAAACCCATCCAAGAAACAAATGTTTGTACAATGTTTCTCAAGGCTCGGCTCCTCCACGTTTTAATTAGCAAATTACAACAAGCATGTTTTCGCTCTGAATGTGTTTGGACCAGTGAGCGTTTGATGGAAGGCGAGGTGCAGAAGGCCAAGTTCAACATAAGCCCAAACAAGAAAAAAAAACATTTGATTTTACGACATGGTCAAAACTCAGCATTTTGGGAACGCCTCATGCCAGGAAGATATTTTAGATCTCGGTTTCAGAGCACGGTGCAGGTTGCAGCTGTGGTTGTCTGCGGACATCAGGCACTCATTTTCGAACTGCAGGTTTCCAGCAACCTGCATCTCGTGCCAACATCCGTACGATGACAAAACAGCTGCTGGTGAGAATTAGCTGTAATATCTGAATCACACAACATAAAAACGTTGAGTCAGTGAAGGTGTAAAAGATGCTTAAATTATCCTCTACCTCAAAACCTGTCTCACTCTCAATCACTCCATTTCCAAAATGCATCTTTAAATGCAAGGGTCAGCGCTGCAATATTACATTTCCTTAAAGCCTTATGATATAATACTGTATTTAATCAAAAATGGAATGATTTAGAACAATCAAACTAATGTTGTAGGCAGACTTCTGGTATCTAATTCTGTTCACAATTTTTGAAAAAAATAGAAAAAGTAATTCTCTGTTGAGAAATTACACAGAATTGGTTTGTGCTGCTGATAACATGACATTAAGATATATAATTCCTTTTGCTAGAGTGGCCAAGTATACGTTTGGGACAAACATCTGACAGTACGTCACTGCTTTTTAAAAGAATGTGTCACCTCCCGTGGTGCTCCATTTTATATGTCCTATTTTTTTTCTTTTGACTTTAAACTTCTCATAAACCCCCTTTCGAAAATGTTCCAGCCCTAGTTGGCTCCCTCTTAAGTCTTCACTTTCTCCTCCTTTTTCCTGTTTCCATGTGAAAAACAGAGGTCTGGAGGTGAGTTTCAGTTCAAAGTTGAAAAGGGCACCATTCGAAAACACTGGCAGGTATTCAACAAGCATGGTGCATTCATGATAACAGGCAAGTTGACTTGGTGCTCTTGAACGCCGGCTGTAGATTTAGTGTAACACCGAGTGTGGAGCAGAAAGTGGGAGAGATATGAAGTGCCTTCGCTGTCAAGGTCAGTTTGCTTGCTTGCATGCAGAGTATGTTTTATTCAACTTACTTGGCAATGGCAAGGCTGTACCAAACACCACGGCCTCTTTGGACATGGACTGCAGTCAGACAGCTGAATTGTGCAGTGTAAGTGAAAGCTTGCCCTCATAACTGCTTAGTGTTAATACTGCAGGAATTCACTGGAATTTTGTTTTCATACATGAGGACGGGAAAGGGTAACAGTGGAGGCATAAATCAGGCTCTTTTTTTCTCTCTCTTCTGAATAAGTGACCGTATGAGTGTAATAATAAACATCTCAGTCAGAGATTGATGTTGGATGGGCCTGACTCAGGGCACGTACTTGTTAATCCACACATAGGCCGTGCCCACCTCGGGCACCGCTCTCCGCAATTCCCACATTATTTGGGCCGAAACAGGAAGAAATGACAGACATAATTTCCCTCTGATCAAACAATGTTGATCCTTACATTAACACGACCGATGCAATCTGTGCTGAGTACAAAATAATTGAATGTGCTGAAATTGGGGACTATTTTGAGGTATTTCCTCTCTTTAGAGCGACAGGGCAGATTGGCTTAATTAAGGAGGGAAAAACAGGAAGTTTTAAAGTCACGTCTATAATTAATTGGTCGCCTCAGCCAAAGAGTCTGCCTGGTCAGCCTTTGTAGGGAGAACAAGGAAGTGGTCCTGTTATGTTCAAACACTGTGTTCACATGTAAGAACTTAGCATGTGCTACTGTAGATGCACCAGTGCCAAGTTTTAAGATGCTGTTTTGTATCAGGGTGATTGCTTATAATATCTTATAATATCAGTGTAATTACAAAAGAGAGCACTGACCATTTAGATTGGAAGTCAAACTGTAAAAAAACTATTAATGCAATGATGACACTGATAATAAAAACAAACAGCTCTGTAGTGTCTCTACAGTTTGTGGTTGGTGAGTTTGCAGCGATTGGCCATATCTTCTGGTTGGGAGCTTGCCATGTGTCAGCCATGATTTATTCTAGTTGCTCATTTTGTTATCAGCAGCCTTAATAAGAGGTCTCAGCAGAGAGCCATCCAATCAGCAGGCTAGGGTGGCCTCATTCGGCTCCTCTCTCAGATCTCCCATCCCGCATTTTATCCTCCGTCCCCGCTATGTGGCTCCACGGCTATCTTGAGTTCTAGATGAAAATTTATTGCATTTCAAGACTTCAGTGAGCCAAATGATGTTTACACAAGCATACCTCACTCAGAGAGAGTGTGGGGCTAAAGTCTGGGACACCGCAGTGCATTCTGGGCAGGAAGGAGGGGCCGGTTAAATCCCACCGAGCTCCATAGCCCGTACTTGACCCAAGTGACTAAAAGCTATGACTCCATGCAGATTCTCCAGAAGCCTGGAGCCACAGCACTGATACCAGTCAGGAAGTCAAGGTTTCCCCTCACCTCTGTAGTGAAGGCAAAGAAGCACACACACACACACACACACACACTCCTGTCCATGTCTTGTCACACACACACACACACACACACATGCACACATGCCATGCAACATTTGTCATCGGTCCCTTTGGCTGGGAAAGTTGTGAGGACGTAGGAATGCTGACCATCCCTGTCTGCCTCACCTTACATTGTTCTCCCTCTCTCTCTCTCTCTCTCTCTCTCTCTCTCTCTCCCTCTCTCTCTCTCTGCTGCCTTTGACAAAGTGACACACATGAGAAAGACACCGAAGGCTCACAATGCAGGAGTCATTCCACTTGGGATGGGAATAGTAATTTTAAAAATTGATATTTTTGTTATCGCTAAACTTTCTGATTGTGTAAATGTTATTTTGGCCCTCCGGATCTCCTCATGAGCACTTTTTAAAATTTGATATACCAAAACAAAGATTTTCTCCTATATTTGTATCAACAGCATCTATATTTCTATCTATATGTAAATGAACTATAAATATTAAAAAAGATAGAAATGCTAATACTGCAGTTGAGTTAAGTAAGTCATTTTGTCATTACATAAAGAGTATAAAAACATATTTTGATTTTTTTTTTTAATAATAAGTTGCATGATAAGCTAACTAGCTAGCTAGCTCAGCTATTCAACTAAATCAGAGCTGATGGGTAACTAGCTAGCATATATCCTTCCTAAATATAAAAATATTACAAAGTCAAATGTTGACACCCGTTCATATCAGCACATGGAAGTGTGTCAGATTTCAGCGACTGTAGTTTGTCCGCTGGGGGTCATGAGAAATTGTGTAAACACGTGTGAAGCTGTGCTCACACGTGTTCCATGCCACGATACGAACGTCCCTGCTTGACAAAATTCAAATGCTCTCAAGTCTCATATAATAATTTCAAAACTGGGACTGAACACAGAATCATCTGCAAGGCCTAAGTTTTACAACCATGATTGACAGCTGATCATACGTCATCAGGCGAGAATTTGTTCTCCCTGTTGAGGGAATGATTAGCATGTTGCTTGTTGACATATGTTTAATTGATTAAAACAGGCCTGCTACGATTTCACTTTGTTTTGTTTTTAAAAGGCTGGGGCTCTGACAGAAATACTCCGGGAAGTATTGCATTTGGCGGCGAGCTCAGGTTCCCATACACGAAAGGCAGTGAGCTTAATTCAAAACGCCTTGGACACAAGGCTGACTGTTGGGCTGGTAGGAGCAGGAGAGATAGCGGTAACCTTGCTCTGAACTCGCAAGAATCTCTGAGTACTCCTTGGATTGCCGCCGCAGAAAATACTTAAATGAGTTACATGATTTAGTGGCTGAGTTTCAAAGCGCAGAGCCTCAGACAGACAAAGAGCTTGGTAATGAAATAGTCCTCTCCATTAGAGAGGAACAGAGCTCCCTCTGACAAAACTGTCGTTGTTGTCTAGGAATTTGGCCTGATTTGATAGTCAAATAGTGCCAGGCGTTTGTAACTTACACTGCACACGTCATGTTGCCCTTTAAATACATACAACATGGATCATTTCCCACTACAGAAAGGTGGACCGATCCCAGAGGTGAGGTCCAGCAAGAGGTGAGGTGAATTTAGCATTTACTGTGTTGTGGTTGGAATGAGCGGTGAAGGTAGCAGCCATCCGTGGACCAAGATCTGCTAGTGCCAGCTTTTTTCTGGCATTTTCAATATCAAAATAGGCTGTTCTTTGTCAATCACTGAGGAACCCTAAGGTGTCATTCTCTCATTTACCCCACTCCCCACTGCTATCTAATGATAAATGCAGAAAACAGTTGGTGACCTTTTTCATATGAATCAGTTTTGGCAGTCTATCACCAGCTGATAGAGCACAATAGTAATTCCGCGTCATGAAATCTTTTATGTTTGCCATCATAAACACTCGAGTGTTGGAAAGAGCTTTCCTGGGGAAAGTTGCGTGATGCAAAGGAAGAGATGACTTTTACATTTCCTGAGGCAGCTTGTTTGGAAGAAGCAGAAAAATGGAAGGTAGAGCGAGTAAAGATCAGAGGTGACCACACGCACATCCTGTGGCATTTAAAGACAGCTTTCATAACTTGATAGAATAGAAGGGAATTCCTTATTTATTTATTTTTTTTTTGGAAAGAAAAAGTATGACATGCAGTGATATGTGATATGTAACGAAAAGGTGGTTTTGTGAAATTCGAGGTGGGACTTTTGTATCACGTGAGCAGGAAATGATTGTTTGTATCACCTGTGAGTGATGATCATAGTCGAACAGGTAAAAAAGAGCGCCAGTGGCAGAAATTTAAACCTAATCATAGATAACTCAAGCCAGGTTACCACTTTAAATATGCTGTAAAAGAATAGAGGAGATGATAAATATGTTATCGAAAACAGTAATGTTTTTCCTTTGGCCTTCGGAGAGGAGTATGGTAACACTGCTGCAAGAACGGGAGTTTGAGAGCGCACAACAAACTCGAGGGAAAAAAAATAAAATAAATAAAACTGCTGGAATCCATTCAGCCGTTGCACAATAACACAGGATACACAGAAAATATGAACATAGCTTTGGGGTATCAGGAAAAGGACACATAGGTGCACGTAGTGTGAGTTGGCAGTCCAAAAGTTAAAGAGGCCGCGAGGGCCATTCATCCCGCACATGCAAATCCAGCAGCTGAATTATTATAACACATTTTAATTGTGTTGTCTTGTTAAAGATTTATCAGGGAGCGGAATCATAAAAAGGAAATGGTTGCGCCATACTTTTGCTCTCATTTAAAAATGAGCTGTCTCCAAGTCTCTGTGGCAGTGACCTGTGTGTGTGTGTGTGTGTGTGTGTGTGGCCAGCTATTCAATGCAAAACACTCCCAGGAGCCTGCACCTTTCGAGAGAACAAAGAATTAAGCAAACACACAGCGTGACCAATCTCCACCCGGGACAGTCCGGCATTAATCTTCACATCTTTTTATTTGTCTCTAGCACGGCGTATTGCAGCAGAGATATAGCGCTGAGTACACTGCTGCCTGCAAAATATTCAGTAGGAAAAATATGTTTTCTCCTCTATCGCATGGCAAAATTCTCTGCTGCATCTGGGGAGATAATTTGATAAAAAAAAAAAAAAAAAAAAAAAACAGCCAGTCCATGAGAGTGCATTGTCAGACGCCCACCTCAGAGGAAATGACATCCAGATTCATGATTTGCAAGTGAATATCAGAAAAAAAAAGAAAATTTAGCTGCTTTTTATTT
Source organism: Myripristis jacobus (assembly GCA_900302555.1). Classification (NCBI taxonomy): domain Eukaryota; kingdom Metazoa; phylum Chordata; class Actinopteri; order Holocentriformes; family Holocentridae; genus Myripristis; species Myripristis jacobus. The sequence continues at coordinate 6,822 of OMLB01021526.1, forward strand.
ATCAGTCTCACACAAATGCTCAGTCTAAAATCTGCATTGGCTGCATGAAATGATACTGGCCTGAGATTTTTTTTTTCTGTGTGTGTGTGTGTGAACCAGAAACTGTGGCGAGTTGACACAGAATTAATTTCATGGCGTTCAACCAAATTCTGTTATATAACATGAGGAAGTGTGTCTGCCTCCATCTCCTCAGATGTTGGATTCAAGCACAACACAGTAACGAGCGAGTTAAGGGTGAAATAATGGCTCATTTTGACACGTGGAGGAGGATTTACACCAAAGCATGACACCGCATGGCTGTAGTTGCAGCATCGGATCATGTGACCGCCTGTTGTGAGAATGCGCGTCGCTTCAGATTCAAGGACTCAAGGGTGGCAGGTCATTCGTGACTGATATTCACTTTTCCTCTCTCTCTTCTCTCTCTCTCTTTTTTTTTTGTCTTCCCTTCCACTTGCAGCCTTCAAGCACATCCCCTCCCATTAAGTGTCATTCCCTACAATTTCCTGGCATTCCTTACAAGACCCGCACACACACACACACACACACACACAGAGGCCAAGGACTTTTGTCCCACCCTGTGTTTTTTCACTCTTCTCCACCAGATCTGTCATGTGCTCAGACACCCAAACTTCCATGAACTCACTCCCACTATTTCTCCACACTGACTGAAATAGAGACTGATGTCATCACCCAAGTGTGTGAAAACAAACATTTCATGACAGTAAACTTAACCCGATTAACAGTAACAACAGTTTGCTTATCACTGTCTTAATATTGACGCAGGTATGGAAAGGAGTTGTGCTTATGCTACATGGAACGTTCCCTTTCTTGGTCGCAGCTTCCTATGAGTAAGTCTATAAGAGGTTATGACTTGTGTGGGGGCGGCACCAACTTTCCAAGTAATTGTGATATTCACTTTATCTTTTCCTGCTCAGCGCTGAAACTGTTTGTAAAAGCCAACTGAGTGGGGAGGAAAAAAGCCTGTGAACCTGGCTCCGATTTAACACACTTTGGCTTTTTACAGATCTGACAAAGCTGGGGAATTCAAACCAAAATAATAAGAGCTCTCCCGTGGATTAAGAACACAAATTCTCATTCTGTTAAAAAAATAAAATAAAAAAATGATTTGTGGTGTTTCAATGCGAGAAGGACTGAGAGGCAGCACAGCTATAATGACAGTGTTTTTGAGTCTTTTTTTTTTTCTTTTTTTTTCCCAGAGTGTGCCCCCATGTCTGTCGAGGAAACCCAAAAGGGCTGAGTCAGAGATCCCATCTCTTCCGGAGGCAGGGCCGGTGCAGCTCTCCTTTGAAAGGCAGCATGGAAAGATCAACGGGCATCTCCTGGGGGAGCCACTGTGCTGTGCTGCTGCCTGATGACCAAACAGCCCTGGGGCCTATAGACTGCAGTCGGCTGCTGCTGCTGCTGCTGGGCTGGCCTAGGTTGTTTACCTTGGGAGGACTTTCAACTCTGCACAGCCATCAAGACCTCTGTATTCTCCCTCTATCTCCCTGTCTCTGTCTGAGAAGTTATCTCTCTCTTTCTTCTCTCTTCCTACGTTTGTCCAATCCATCTCCTCGGTTTTTGATCGCCTTTCTGGACACCATTCCTCCCCCCCCGTCGCCGTGCTTTAACCACCAAACCGGCAAATAACTTCAACTCATCGCGTCAGTGGCTATTTCATTAGATAATATTTGTGTCATTTTGATCTCTTAATGTGTGCGACTGCGGTTGTGGATGTGACCCTCGACCCCCGCGCACATCCATCCACAGCAGAGCAGAGGGAGGACCTGTGTGATGTTGTGTTTATATTTCCTCCCTCACGGCACCATGGATACCAGTCAGCCAGTGCCAAGCTGGGACCACCTCATAAATTCACGACGCCATAAATATTTGCTCGTCCTTCGAGTTTAAAACTTGTTTGGATTTACATATCTAAAGGCAGGTTTGTAATTTATCTGTTTGGAGGCGCGAGGCTCCGCTGAGCTCTTGGTGGTCTCTCAATACAAATTGTGTTTTACATAACACCTCAAACAATATCGAGCAGCAAATGAATGCATACCAACAGTTCCCATGTTCCCCGAGTGCTGCCAAACTCTGAAGAAAGGCCTGTAACTATCAACTCTTTTGCCAAAATAAATGGCAACGATGCTGACAAATATATTTTATGGTTGCAATAAACATCCCAGAAGGCTTTTTTTGTGTTTTTTTAACAAAATCTGAAAACTGTGTATCAGGCTGTTTTGCAGTATAGGACATTCTTCAACACTCAATAAACTCAGCTAAATCAATATGTCAAAGGGCAGACAGATAATCATGTTGCGTCCGCTGACTTTCTTCTGGCCTCTTTTTGGAGAAGAGCTGCATCTCTCTCTCTCTCTCTCTCCCTTTTTCTCTGTGTTTCGGGTCTGACACGCCCCTCTCTGAGTGCTTGGATCACCCACACCTGAACTTCATTTGATCGGAGCTGTATATGAAACCCCAGACCCAGAGCTCCTTGCCATTTGGCCACTGAGCTGTTTGTTGGGACTGAAACTCTCTCTGATAGCACCTTGATCCAGCCCGGTTAAGCCTCTCCTTCGTCTTTGCTGACTAGTTGGTAGAACCTTGTTGAACTTGTCTCTGTAACCTTAAGAAAAAAACCTTGTAGGGGCTCTCAGCCATTTATTTTGCCCCCCCTCCCTCTCCTGTTTTGTTGGAAGTTAAGGTGCTTTCTGCTTGATTCTGTAGACGAGCTTCTCATTTTCAACTTAGTTTTGTTTATTATTTTAGCACTGAGACCCTGATGCCTCTCCTGTTAATCATTCTCTGTGAATAAATGTTATTGATTGCTCCACTTTAAAGTGTTTCAGCAGTCTTTTCTGGCTGTTTTGGTTCCATTTTTGCAAATGCTCTGGCTAAACTTGTTATGTTACTCCCTGGGTGCCCCTAGACATTAAGTAAAGGTCCTAACACTAAGCCTGGACATAAATCTTACCATCTCTAAAATCTTTTCGTCTACTGGTGGTATTACTCGCAGGTCATATTCGCTTAAGTAGCCTACAGTAAACATTGTGACAGGTACTTTGAGCTGGCGGTTCAAAAGGACACAGGAAAGTGTATTGTTCTCTGAGCAACAGCCAAGAGCGACTGGTAGTAAAGAAAAAGCCTGAATAAAAACTGTCTGGAAGAATAAAGGTTGCCTTTGATGAAACGTGGCTGGAGAGTAAAAGCAAACCACCCAGAAAATGCTGGAGATCCAAGCCTGAAAACATCACTTTACTGATTTGAAACACCCTCTTGTGAAAAGTGTGATATCTAGGTGAAATGTTTATGTTACACAAAGAAACACATTTTCATCTCTTTCTTCCTGTGACATGAATTAATTCACATGATATTTTTGACTTGCATGGGCAGACATCATTTTCTCTTCATTTAGTTCTGTCACAAATATGAAAAAAAAAAATCTGATGACATTAACGAATGATGAGTAGAAGGACGGAAGCAATGATGATATAAAGTGTATGAATATGCCTGAGTAAAATTAGCATTATTATGCAAGAACATGGTTCTTTACACAACTTTGAAATAATTGATTCTATTTCTTTAAAATAGAGGGAAACTGTACCAAATTAACTTGCATCACCAAGAGCAATTTATTTGAAAGAATTTAAATAAAATATTTTTTAACGTTTCAGAAATGAAATGACAAGAAAAAAAAACTTTATAGGGAAACGATGCTAAAATAAACATGATATTCCAAATAAAATAAATAAGTTCAGGAGAATGACTTGCCCTGTTTGATGAAGCAAGGTGTGTGGGGGGGGAAAGAACAGAAAACAAAACAAAAAATAAAACTATTTACGCCAGTTTCACAATGTAACTCATCAGATTGCCTTCAGATGGGACCCTTGGATGTCCAGGGATTTCTCTGGCCCTGAAACAGGATTTGGTGAGGCTGCGCTCACACCCTGCTGGAGGAGGTGCAGACATACAGTGAGAGCTGTCACACAGAGCTGGAGAGTCATGATGCTTTTAACATCCCAAAAGCAAATTATTATTAATTATATCTACATTTAAGGAAAAAACAAAACAAAACATTGTAATGTGCTGCCTTTTCAAACTCCAATTTAACATCTTAGCATGCAAATGGTGCCTTTACAATCTGTATAAATCCTTATAGAGAGAGGTAATCAACTTTTTCAACTGTAATAGCATCATTTAC
>OMLB01021527.1:0-11629 GCA_900302555.1 Myripristis jacobus
TGCCAAGTGCGCTTCTCCCCCACGGGATTGCACCTAAATGAAATAAATTAATAGGCTACCATTCAAGCAGTTTTCCCCTGTAATATTATTGTGATTGCAACGGACTACATTTAAATTTACGCATTGACCCGAGCAGTGATGTTCTCCCACGCCGTCTCCCTCTCCTTTGCCGCTGCAGCGGTGTTGCACTTTAAAAAAAAAAAAAAAAAAACACATTCAAACTCGCTGTATGAATGCATTAAGATTTCCAATTCAGCTGGGGGGAAAAACGCAGCCCGACGCTTCCCCGTTGCCATGGTGACTCGTCAAATCAGGGCTCCATTGACGCTGTCTTGTTACAGCTGTGGTGCACGCGCTCAACTCCAGGTGAAACTACTCCAAGTTGATCGAACCAACTCAAATCAGCTGTTCTGGAACCGAAAACTCAGAGTTTCCTATCTCAGAGTAGATCAGCTCAGAGTTCAGGGTAAGACTCGGAGTTTGTTGAACCTGCTTCGTGAAACGGACCCCTGGTTGTCTGTCACTGAATGTTTAGCCTCCAAATCCAATCCAGTCTCTCACTCTCTCCACCAGTCACATAAAAATGAAACGTCATAATCAATAACACAACACATAATTCTATTTTTAAAAAAAAAAAAAAAAAAAAAAAACCCCCCCACAGAACCCGAACCCGACCTGACCCGCCCAATTCACGTCAATTTTAGGCCCGACCCGAGCCGAAAATGTCGGGTCGGGTCGGGCCAGGTCGGGTTCGGGCAGAAAATGAGAACTCTAATACACTTGCAAATTCTTGGAAATAGTTCATGAAAAAATGGACAAAATTTTGGAGTCATGGTAGATGATGTGTGGCAAATTTCAGAATTGTATCTCAAAAACGGATTTTTTGACAGCATTTTGAATTTTGCTCTAATGTGAACAATTGGAGTCAATGCAAGAATGGCATCAGTTTTTCACTTATGGAGCAAATCAATCATTGTTAAAAACAAATGATCAACATCTCCATACTGTCTAGATGCAATATGTGTATTTTCAGATTTTTGTCTTAATAACTAAATTTTTGACAGCTTTTTAAAATCTGCCTTTCCATGCATGGATGGCTGCTGTCCTGCAGGTCAGTGATTGGCTCAGTCAGTTTGTGAAGCTACATGTGGAGTTTTAGCTCAGTGATATAGAGGCCAGTCCTTGGTGTCGAAAATGTGAGTTTAAGCCTCAGCTTGTGCAACATTCCCATGTGTAAGTAAGTAAGTAAGTAAGTAACCTTTATTTATATAGCATGTGTGAAAACTCGCCAAACTTTGCACAAAGGTCCAGTCCCATGCCAGATCATCATTGTCAGATTGAACTCACAAACTGTGAGTTCAAGCCTCAACTGATGCAAAATGCACATTAAAATGCCATCTTTCTTTTCATCTTCCTATTCTCCACTTGTTGCTCAGAATTGCCTAAAATTGCCCGGCCCCGACCATTGCTGCGCAGCAGCTATAATTATTCTTAATATCAAAAGAAAAGATTATCTATATGTCTGTTCTCTTCCACACTCAGCTTAGGAGTTGTGCTTTCATCGATTTATTTCTGGCATTTTCATCACATTTTTCATTTGTTGACAAAAATGTCATATTTCATCAGTTTCTGTCAACAAAATTTAATTTTTTGTTTAGTCTCTTTCTGTCCATGGAAGAAGTGTTGTTACTTTAAGTTTTAGTTAATGAAATAAACACTGGTCATATGTCGAATAAGTCTTCCTTCTTCTAATGTTACTAATAGGGAAAATGCCCAAAGATAAAGAAAAAATCTCTTAAAAACAAGATTGCCAGGTCTGAAATGGGCTTTTTCAGTTTTTCAGCTTTCCAATCCAATTAATTTTACTTTTACAGATTTCTTTCTTTTATTGCCTTTTTCCTTTAATACTGCAGGGGGTAACTGTCTTTTTCTGGTGTTTTCTTGTAGCTTTTAACTAATTTCTTGTTCCATTTCTTGCAGATTTTTTGATCTTTTGATCAACTTTCTTTCCTGTGTATTTTGCTCAGGTTTCAAAGGGTAAACTTTCAACATAATATCAGTATAAAGATGAATTGAGATGGAGTGACTGCCTTACAGTCATAATGCCAAATGATGTTTTTTTTTTTGTTTTGGGTTTTTTTTGTTTTATTTTGAGAGCATCTTGCTCCTGCAATTTGCAGTAAACTGCAACATTTCCGTTTCCACAATATATAACAACAAAATGTGTGGATAGAGTTTAAGTTACTTGGAATTTAAGTTCCCTATCTATATCCACATCCATGATAAAGTGATAATAAAGTGATTATAGGGACAGCAAGGCAGTTTTATCAGATGGGAGATGAGGAGACTGGTCATAAATCGGTGATAGTATTGTTGTTGAGAATTTTTGTTGTATGAATACTGGTAGGCCATAACGTAGCCATTAAAAATACACCATATATTTTGCCATGTTTTGCTTTATAAATGTATAAAATGGCATGTTGAATTAGCTGAAAGCGAGGGGAAGAAAGTCATTGCTTGCATTGCTTGCATCATGAGCAAAGGCTGCGAATAATTAATACCCAGTTTGAACCCTGCTTCAAAGCACAGTCTTCCCATGACTGTGATCCGGATTTTTCCCATTTAGTAAGCAGTCATTACCGCTGTGTGTACTAACTGCAGCTCTTCCAGCACTAGTTACAGTGTTATTACACATGCCAAAAGCACAGCTCCATTTTAGCTGCTGAAAACGCTGGGTGAGCTGTCCCCGGCTTGCTCTGTCTTGTTGTACGTGGTGTTGTTCTGCTTGACCGTGGCTCAGCTGTGCTTCCCTCCAGGGGGGCTCATTTGTAAGACTCCCTCCCTGTGCTACTCTAAAGCAAGGACTTCTTGCTTACATATGGCCCTCAATTAGTTTGGTTACCGTGGGGCTTGGAAAGACTGTGCTGGAAAATGTACTACAGCAAATGACTGACACGTTATTGTTTGTAGCCAGAGGAAATTGTGACTGTTGTTATTGTCCTCTCATTAGTGCTGTGTATATTGAGAAAATCACTGCATGATGATGATCTAGTGTGTTGCCGCACTGGAACTGCTGCTGAACTCAGTGCTAAAGAACGACTGCAGCAGGTCCAGAACACATCTTAAAGTGATAATTCTCGACCATTCATGTGAGAGAATGTCTGTTTTGATGCTTTCTCTGACTGACTGATACAACACAATAGTGATTCAATTTACTGGTGGTTTGTGAAAGCTTTATTACTGCTTTAACTGTTTCCTTAGATAAAACCTCTGGAGTGCCGGAAGTGATTTCACATTTCTGATGTTTGTTTAGAATAAATAGAATAAAAGCTAGATAGTTAGCAACCTCCATGCACCTGAATGCAACCAACATGGACACCAACAACAAGAAAGAAGAGCACTGATTTGTCCACTTACAGCAAATGACTCGCTAATTCTATGACAATCACTAGCAGTAGCTGCCAACGTTATCTAGGTTAGGTCCAGCACATCTTTCGCTCAAGTCTGTTTACCAAATTAAAAGAATACACTGTTATAAATTGTAAAATAAAGACAACAGAGAACACTAGATTGAAGTTGAACATGTCAGAAAAAATTTTCATCTTTCACTGACAGTGTTATCTGCTATTTTGTTGTGATGTCATACATGGGTATTTTGGCAAACTTGGAGCTTTCAAGGTTGTCCATAACTCCGACTTGGACTTGACGTTCCTTTGCATGTTTCCATGTCGGAAGTTAGATTATCCCTGTTAAGCTCCATTACTCCCTCCAGTCCCTTCTTTCTCCTGACTTTTATGTTCCATGCTTTCACCATCCTTCCAATGTTCCCCACTCATTATAGTCCTTATGACTGCCCCATTAAAGAAGCAATTGTGCCTCACCTAGTGTGACCAGACGTCCCGAACCCCAAATCCTGTCCTGTTTGTCCCGAAAATTAGACTAAACCCAAGTATTGATTAGTAACAGCCTAATAAAACATTGAGTAGGAATCATTATGAAACATTATTTTGCTGTTGCCCACAGACAGGTGCTGTTGTGACTGCAGCCTACATGAATTCTTGCTGTTGTAGTTTTTTTTAGCTGTGATGAAGGACAGGGAAAGTGTAAGTACAGGTAGCCACAGAGCGGAGGCCTGTACCATAAAGCTGGATTAACATAGCCGGGCTTTCTCTTACTTATCTGGCTTCACTTAACCAGACATCCGCACTCCGGATTTTTGGTACCATAAAGCCGGCTATCAGCTCGCTAATTCAACCCAGGCTTTTCCAATCTAGATCTGTGCACGCTCACATAAAAAGGGCGGTGTATACTGCAGACAACCAATCGCACACATGGAAAAATCCACCCGAGCCGCGTACTTTACGACGGAGGAGCAGACAATATTCATTAATAAATACAAACAATATAAATCAATAATCCAGGCAAAAAGCAACACAGTTGCAGCTGCCAAAAGCCGCAGGGAATGCTGGCAAAAAAAATCGCCGACTGCGCCAATGCGTAAATTAGTGCGATTATAATATTATTTCCCCACCATGACAGTAGCTACGAGTAGATCTGACTACAGTAACATTTGCGTGTTCAATAAATTAATGTGTCTCCCACTCAGCCACACACTCCTGCAGAGGAACTGGCCCTCTCTAACAGTGAAGGGCGACCCTTGCTGGAGGTCTGCCCTCAGTTTGAGTTTCGTCAGGATCGTCACCTTGATTCAACTGATTTTGATATTTCATTTTATAAAGCATCTGACGCCTCGTGTTTATTCTGCTGGTTAAAACATTATTTCACGGTCACTTAAAGACAGTAAAACATTTGGCATCAATAAATATGAGCAAACTAATGGAAACCTAAAGGAGCCCAGAGGCTGGCGTGTATTTGTTCAGACTTTTATTTAACCCTCCGAATTAAATTCCCCTCATTTATTTTCAAAAACATTTTTAAAAATCATTAGCCTACATCAGTCTACAAGATCAAGTTTTGGTCGGACAGTGCAGAGTCATGAGTTTAAAAAAAAAAAAACAAGTCTAATGAAAATGTATTCATTTTATAAAATGGGCAGGCCATTTTCCAAGAGAGCTGATTGGTCAGTAGGTGGGGTTTTTCTACCTGCTGAGCTCTTATCCTGAACTTAACCTGCTCCGGAGCAGGTTAGTTGTTCAGCATATGTTACCACGGCAACGTATCCCGATAAAAAGTAAGCCACCTTTATGGTACAGAAAAGCCAGGGTTTAGCCTGAAGTTAGCTCGCTAAGCCGAAATCCAGCTTTATGGTACAGGCCTCAGGACTGATCTGACATACATGTCGCATGGACATATTTGACAGGCACAATACTGATAAAATAAATCAAATTTCATTAATTTCATTTAATGTTTGATGATTTACATACTGGTACATCCAACACAGTCATTGTGTTTCTTTTTCCTAATAACAGACCGCTGACTTCATGTTCATGAACTAAAATAATACATTTTAGTGTTGAGTGTTTGTTGACACTGAATATAATGTACTGGAGGCGACACCCACCAGCATACCCCTGCTCCCCAAATTTCATCCACTCTCATCTGGTCACCCATGCCTCACCACTCTACTTTTTATGGATTACCCAATCATCTCACCGCAAAAACAAAATCATCCATCTTAATCATTCAAATTTGAATTTCACATCACAAGTCCACTCTATCAAACGCTCCCTCTCTCAGAGAAGGTGTGTCCTCTAGGGATGGAGTGTCCACTAAGGTCCACACTTAACAGTGTGGCCCCATGAGTTCCTGAGCACCACAAAGACAGTTTGAGCGACTGAACCACAATGCATCTCCAAGATGCATTGTGACACAACGGGCTTTGTGTGAGTGTTGCCTCTGCTCCACAGAGAGGTGATCACTTGTTCTTTTTTAGGACAAACTATACCTTTGTACAATAGATGGCTTAATGTCAAAAGTGCAATAAATGTTTAAGAGATTTCTGTTTCACACTGCATCTTTAAAGCAGAGTGAGATTTGATAAACAGGGCAACAATGATCTCTAAGCACACTTTGGCATTTTTCTCTTCAATCAAACAGGTAATTCAGCCCCTTTTTTATGTGAGCAAAAGGCCTACATGATAACCTTTTTTGTCTATTTTGTTACAGTGTCTTGGATGATAGAACAGGAAATGATTATGGAAAAGATCTTGTGGAAAGGAATATCCGATCTTGAGCAAGGGAAAAAATTGTGCTCATACGTATTAAATTGCCTATTCATGCATGTATATGTAAAAATGGCAACCACAAATCCAATATAAAGGTCCCATTCTAAGCAGCACAGTTTGACTGTCAACCGATGCTAGGCACCGCAATCAGGGATTGTCGGCAAGAGATTAAAAGATATTTTCCTCTTCAGGCGGAGTAAATTGGTTTTGGATTAAGGCTGATTGATTGCTGCTGAGGTATACAGCAGTCTGTTTGAAATGCTCAGTTCTGAACACACAAGTAATTTCAGCCCAAGCTACTCAAGGAAATCGCACCGGATGGAATCGATAGATATTATGTAGCAGTTACCAGCATTGCATTGCTCAAGGTTATCATTAAAGGCTTGGAGAAATATTATTCAAAGGCTCATCTTATGGTTCTGAACGAGGGTTTGTACGTGTGTGTACATGTGTGTGTGTGTGTGTGTGAGTGTGTTTGCATGCTAGTGTGAGATAGAGACGGAAAGAGTGAGTCTTTGTGAGTCTGTTCTCGTGCTTTCTGAATGTGTGTGTGTGTGTGTGTGTCCATGCATACACCACACGTGTATTTATCACAGATGTCATTTTAGTATGTATATCAGTGCTTGTGGATGAATGTTGCATGGCTCCAGGAATAACAAGAACATTAACTAGGGCAAACCTTCAGCCAGGTTGCTCTACCTTCTCCATTACATATGTATTTTTCAGCAGTAGCTTCTTGCTAATTTCATACACAGCCCTTGTTTTATTTTCCAGTAAAAAGGGGAATGTCTTGACCTTGTTAAGGCCCTTTGCCTGCAACATATTCACTACATTCAACCTCGGCAATTTGACAGAGGTGTTTGGATGTCCGCTGTCTAATTCAGTAATACGCACATGATTTTAGATTGCATGCATTCCTCACCAGGGCAAAGGCAAAACTTGTTATTGTGTTGTTCAGATCAATAACTTTATGAAATTTGAATTTTAAATGTAAAAGAAATCCATGGTATTTGTCAGAAGATACTGCTTTTCCTTTGGAGCACTGCAAATATTGGAACTTTACCAGAATATAACAGAAATTTCTCTTAAAGAACAACAGAATGAACAATATTTTTCCACAACATCAGTAAAACAGTATGTTTTCAAAGGCAGTGTAAGCAATTATCTTGTACCTGTGATACTGTCTGAGTAAAATAATTTGGAAAATACCCTGTCATCTCTTACATTGTTCATTAGTGGATTAGTTAGTGGATTACAGATGATAACAGGATATGAGCTTTTTATAATAGACTGAAATAATTCCTAAAGGATGTTGGTAGTTTTCATAAGGATGGAACCTTACTTCTCACTCAGATCAAAACATATGAATATTCAACAGTGACTGATGTAAGTTAAAGCTTTTTTCATGAACTGAAAACAAAATGAACCCAGCATTATTCATTTATAATAACACTTCTCAACAGACCTCACTGCCTTGAATGTGGACTATATATCATATTTGAATCATATAGAGCTGGAACGCTCACTTTTTCAGCAGCCGGGTTTCAGAAGTAAATTAAATTCCCCCAGAGACGTCTCGAAAAATTAGTATTTCAAGAATGCTGCAGCTTGAATGGTGTCCGTCTCCTACATGATGGATTATTAAATTACTTGAACTGTTTCTGGAATATTCAAAATCATCATCGTCATCCCTAACCATCAGTGCAGATACTCCTCCCTCCATCCCTAAAAAAAATATAAATATCCAACAACAAAATCATGCTAGCAATGACAAACAAAAAGCGTATCCATCTAGACTGTCAGACACACTAAATGCTGTTCCTATCACCATGGTAACACCTCTCTGATTGGTAGAACTTGTTTAAAGATTTGCGGGTGTGTTGTACCTCTGCATTGGCGTCAGGAATAAAGCTGATCTCTTAAAAATGAAGTTAAAATCAAAGTAAATATTAGCTTTGAGAGCAGCAGATACTGTTGTATAATAATGTCGTAGCTGATGGTAAGTGTACCTTGAATATATTTAATGCTAATTATCAATGGGAATTTTACCTCCTGAACCCTATGAGCCAGCTCTATTCACTATCTTCTTTTTGATCACTTCTTCTATTACCCACTTGCCATTGGCCAGTGTCTGCTATTTCCTGTTCAGAGTCAGAGGGAATGAGACAGGCTAATAGGGAGAAGAAGATCTGGATATTACCATAGTCCTAGGTCTTTGACTGCTGCTGTACTCGCTTTATATTCTGACTAAATGAATAGGCAGTTGAATTAAGTAATCTCCATTAATTCTCAGTGGAGTAATAAGAAGGGTCAATACTCTTTAGCCCAGCTATTCTTTAGATTTGGAGGGCTCCCTTCTGACCTATTACCGAAGGTGATTCTCAAGACTTTCTGTGGAAAAAAAGGCTCTGGAACTTAGTTCTGCCACTTCTCTTTCTGCCAAAAGACAAAATTGGACTGCAGGGGAGAGGAAAAGTTGTCATTAAAAATACGTATCCCTTGACCCCACTTGAAGGTCGTATACCAGCAGCAATTACTGAGTGTGTCTTTAAGGAGAGGCTCTGCTGGTCGTTAGTGCAGACTGTCCCCTGGCTTATTCCCCCAGGGGTTTAGTGGGGGTGGGGGTGTCAGTGGTGGGGGCTGGAAGACCAGAGTGGAGTATCCAGTCCTTAAGCTCCTGGATGGCCTGTGAGAACTCAGCTATAGGAGAAGAATGATAGCAGTGAGAGAAAGCCCTCTGGTAAATGTCAGACCACTCAGAGGAGAGATTCACTCAGAAGGACAGGAGATTTGAAATGCACTGATGGTCCAAACCAGACATACTTCCACAAGCTGATGGTAAAAGTATTTTCATATATTTTTATATGAATACACATCCATTTTGCTACTGTCAGTCGCTGACAGATATAGCACAACAGTGATTCAACTTAATGCAAGGTCACGACCTATGGCCAGAAAACAGTTTTGGCCAAAGTGTTTGATTGACAGGCGATCTCTGGGCAGTGCACTACAAAAACACCACAACAATGAGTGCTTAGCACTACAGATGCAGGCAAAACCTCAAGGATTACTACATCAAAAGGCACCGATTTACTGTTTTTTTTAGGGTTCTTACGGTTAAGAATCATCTACTGTGTATGGTGAAACCACAGGATTTGAACGGAATAGAACAGTCATGGACCTGTTTGTCATAGTAATCTCAACACAACAAGGTGATGTGATGATTGCCTGCAGTTTGTGTGGTGTGCGTATCGGGGGCTTAGTGGCCAGTCTACTGGCATGTTGAATCGCCGATGAAGGCTGTCGGTGAGAGAGAGCACTCCGATCAGCTGTTAAACCAAACCAAACAAGAGAAGAGAAATGGAAATGCACTTGTGCAGATGTTGTGCTAATTAGCTACCTAAGTAGCAAGATATACCCTTAACAAACAATCCCTCTTCCATGGGCAAAAGACCAAGGGCTGACAATGATGTTGGCAGTTGGAACCTTTTGAACACATTCACTGTGGTGTGAAAATGAAGGGCTAACCCAAGACTTCCAGTTTTCTTTTTTGAGACACCCTAACCTTAATTAATCCGAACCTTAACCATCCCACTTAACTTTAATTACTCCACCCACAAGTGAAACAGTGGACGGGGTGTAGGATGTTTACATGTGTTACTCCACCCCATGCTGCAGTGTTACCTCTCTCCAACCAAAACAGTTCTGGTTCTTGAACCGGTTCCGTTCAGGATTCTTGGAACCAAGATGCTAACTCGTAATCAGGCCTGTGTTTGCACTAGTTTGGAATGGAACCAGTGTGACAGAGGTGTCATCAGGTCACTGGCAAATAACTCCAGCATTGCTGTGGATGAATTCAGCCGCAGTCTGCTGGTTTGCTTGTCTATGATCCAACATGCTATCCAGGGGTTCATAACACTCCTTCATATTTCCCTGCCCAGTGCTACTTTTCTCTAGGTACTTTTTGATGTCTATATACTCCTTAAATCGTTGATAATTTTGTCCTGGGTTCTAATGACCCAGCCTTCACTAAATCTTTAGCAATTTAGAGATGCAGTGTAGTTTTTCTAGCACTCCAGTCCATCTTTTCCTGAAATTCAGCAGGTATCCAAAATCAAATCAATAGTTTTGTTTAACCCTAACCCTAACCCTATGGCAGACCACTGCACACTCTTTGATATCTCCATTAACTCCATCTTCCCTGTACAATAATATACACCCACTGTTGTCATCAATGTTCCCACTTCAGATTCTACTATATTTTGGTTCCAGCTGGGAACCAACTTTTTGGTTTCTGAACCAATTTATTTTGGGTCAAAATTCAAAAATAGTTTACAAATCAAAACACAACCAGTTCCTTGGCCTGTGTGGGGTAGATACTGTGTGGTGTGTTAACTGACAACTTTTAGCAAGGTGACGTGATGTGACGCAATCTGATTATCTTGATCTGCACTAGTTTTTTGATGTTAGCTTGGTGTGTCATGGGCACAACCATAATAATAGTGATCACCTCTTGTAGACGTGCAGGGGTGAGAAAACATTCTTAGTCAGAGGGTTTAAAATTCAAACTAGTTTTCACAAGGATAGAAGCAAAAGAACACACAAACACACACACACACACACACACACAAACACACACACACATCGCTTCTTGGCTGGCTCACAGAAATGATGCACACTGATATACTGTCAGCACACTTCCATGCAATGCAGGTGTCTTGCTACCAGTCTTGTACAGCAGGGGCAGAGTTACAGGCCTCATACCAGCACTACTGTTTCACACCCTGACACATGCTCTGATGGAAGTTGCATGCGAAGAAACATTTCAATCTGGGTCACATATCCCGACAGCCAGAAACATTGCGTGTGGCATGTCTATGACAACATATAGATTGCTTCGAAAATACTTGATTCCACCTCATCACATGTAGTTTTTTTCCACGTCAGTGTGAAATTGCCTTCTCTTTAAAGTGCAAAAGCGTGACATTACCATTTCCCCAAGTGCTTTCTGTTTTAGCATGCTGGCTAATTAGATGGGTGATAGGAATGGCACTGATTGGCATTATAAAAGCTGCACTATCACTCCTCACCGGTTCCCGCACCAGCTTCTCCCCCTTCTCTGTTCAAAGTTGCCATCATAGGAATTATTTAAGATAAAAAGACGGTATAAAAAAAAGGATCCTCCCTTGACAGATATTATCATTACAACCTTTTATGGAACTTACTTTCCCCCCCCTCTTCCCTCTTTCTCTCTCCATCTGTACCTCTCTCTCTCCCTCTCTTTCCCTCTCTCCCAGGGTATTTTAACAAGAGGAGAAAAAGGCAAGGGGAGAGAGAGAGAAATAGAAGAGTGAGCTCTGTCAATTGGAGTGAGTGCACTACTAAGTCTGGCTTCACTACAAAGGTTAGCAGATCTGACTGTCAATAGTGTCTTGTGGTTGGGA
>OMLB01021528.1:1797-11871 GCA_900302555.1 Myripristis jacobus
GAGTGCATCTGTTATATAACTCTTACATAAAGAACAAAACCGAACCATACAGCATCTAGATTACAGCAGGGCAGTCCCCCACATTGGCCAGACTCGCCTGAGGCTGAGATGAAGAAGCATCCAGATGGCTGGACTCTCCACCTCTCTCTCTCTCTCTCTCTCTCCTCTTCCTCTCCCTCTTCTTCTCCCTGTGTGAATTCTTACTGCTGATCAAATCCTATGGGGATATTTTATCTGTTTTGCAAAATAATGACATCACATGAAAGATTATACTGCCCATTTGCGCTGGCAAAAATTTCTGCTCTGTGAGAGAAAAAAGTGATAAAGAAATGTGGGCAACAAAACTGCAGTAGATGGGGAAAAAAAAAAAAAAGCCTGGGTCAAAACTGCACGTCCATTATGATGGAGCTCCATGTCTGACAACAGCTGTTTCTCATAGCTTCAATGTCACTGTATTCTCCATCTGTGTTTGTGTCTACATCCACAAACACGCTCATTTCCAAGCAGACTCAATAGCACAATAGCTCACCCATTCTCGGGGAGTATGTCTGGCAGCTGTTTCCTATTTCATTTCACATTGTGCATTGCTTCCCCCACACTGCACATGCATTTACACTTTCTAAATAAATACATATACACAGCAATTTTTATATCCGTCATATTCATATTTTCTGGAAAATAAACCGAATCTGAAGGAAATGAATGAAAGTGGAAAAAGAAAGGGAGGTAGTGCGATTGTGAGAGAGACGGAGAACGAGAGCATGCCCACTGCTAGTCATTGTCATTGGTTGGTGCTGGTGTGTGCGGTGAACCCCTGCACCGCGCTGAAGCTAGGCCAGGCAGCAGATGTGTTGGCCTGTTCATGTGTATTCACTAAGCATCGGTAAAGAATCGTCATCCAGGCAGGTAATTGGCCACTGTTTACATTGCCGTTGGCATGCCCCTCCTCCCCTGCTTGACACATCTGTAGTGTTCATTAGAGCTGAGGAGCACTGCACTACACAGTGTAATCAAATCTGGCCTCCCAGGCTGTTCACTTCACAAGTTTCGAGACTGAATTGCTAGGTCATGCTCACTGCTCACATTCATGTTGGGAAAATCAAAGACTTAAGTCACACTGAGACGCTCCGGTGTCAGAATTGTTGGCGGAACTTGCAGATGTTATGATGTATTAATTACCATCCAAGATTTTGTGTAAAAAAAAAAAGTGATTCATCGTGTACCACAGTTCATTTTCAAAGGCCAAGATCTCCTTTGCATGCTTTATATTTTGTAGTGCGCCTGGCTACCTCTCACCCTGTAAAAGAGACTTCTCACTTTTTTTTTTTTTTTAATAACATGCTTTAGTTAAAATCCACCCAACGGTACCAGAGATAAGAAAATAGTGGAGTGGCAGAAAAGCGTGGAGGAAAAACAAAGGTAGAAAAAAAAAATCTGTTTGCAGGGGGAGGAGATGCAATGGTGGTGGTGGGGAAACAGTTTGTAGAGGAAGGCTTACCCCAGGTGCTCGAAAGCCAGATGGAGAAACAGCTGAATCAAGTCCAGGGAAATAGACTCGTCATCAGCTTCAGCCTTAAAATGTTCATTAAAAAGCGAAGCAAAGGGAGGAAGAGAAAAGGGAGAAGGAGGGAGGTAAAGGCTAACGACAGCATGTGAAACGACAAATTAAAATTTAGAGTGGTTTCACGGCAGAGTGATTTGACACTGAAATCCATGGCTTAATAGATTAAATAACAGAATTATGTGCATGCCGACCTTTCTGTTAATTACTGATTTCAAAACATATTAATTATACAATCACAGCCTGCTCATACCCAGTAATACAAGCAGAAAGGGATGAGTTCTCTTTATCGTTTTCATTATTAAAGTTAGGATATTATTCAGCAAATGCTCTCCTTTATGAATTATAGCTATCATATCATTAGGGCTTTGTCACCCTGCCTTCCCTCTCGCCTCTATGAGAGTCGTGCAGATGACACATTGCCTTAGCTACAGAGGTGGGACTGATTTTGTTATGAGACTCCCACATCGGAGAGTTTTGTTCTTATGATTGTGCATTTGTATCCTAGCAACTTCACTGCCTGTGCATGTGTCTGGTATATAAAGCGTTAGTCATCATGATCATCACATTGCCATTCGGCCCGATTGATAATGAGACATCAACTTTTTTCTTTCCTTCAGACAGGCCTTTTATACTTGTTGCAATATATTATTTGACCCTCACATTCTCACAGCCTGTTCTTGACGGCTCTTATGGATGCAACAGTGATGCAAATTAAGTGCAGCTGAGTACCATCAAATGTACTCTGGGGTTTTTGTCTGTTATAAAGGGTTACTAATGACTGAAACACTGTACACAAACATAAGAGGAAATAAAAAAAAAGGTAGACCTCGAACACAGCCTTGGCAACCAAAGAACTGGCAGAGCCACTGCTAAAGCATGGATAGCTGTAATTTATGGGACTTATCAGCATGGTTACAACAGGTCTTTAACCAATCAGGCTGCTCGGCTGAAACGACACTGTGTCACATATTTTAATTTACTACGACATTGCATGGAGATGGGGACTTCACATGATTGGCATGTCAATGATGAGCCATATTTAGGGCCTCATTATATTTAAACAATGCTTGGCACTTGCACTCAGAAAGACCCACTTTACAGCTAACATCATGATTGTTGTATCCAGATCATTTAACTGGATTACACTTACACCTGAGTGTAATGTGTCAGCACACACACTACACAGCACACACACTGGCACTGAATACATTGTCTTACTACACAAATATCTTACCTGGATATTTATGACAAGTATGTTGCCATCCAAGCTTCCCTTTCACCTGTGTAATGGAAATGCACGTCTTGGCTAAGTCGACTGACTAAAGTGCATAGCCATTTATTCGGTTGCTATGTGTAGATTTGGAGACTCTATACTCTATTCAAAGGGTGCTGTTAATGTGGCCAAACACATTTCCAATCATCTTTGTTTGGATGGTCAAACCATGAATGCATCTTGGGTGCATTTACACCTGTAGTTTATGTGGCTTTGCTCTTCCCAATTACAATCTGTCCGCTATTTCACAAATGGCATTTTAATGCCTCGTGCAAAGGGGGTCATTAGCAGCTGGCCATATTTAAGGAGCAGTGATCAAAATAGTCATTATACTGGCCTTCTTATCTGTCCCTAATGCTTGGCTAGTTAGCAGCAGATTCCAGAGGATTCCCAGGGGGTCGGTCCACTTTTGGCTAATCTGAGCTTATAGAGCATGTTTAATTGAAATGTGCTTTCATAGTGCACTACGAGTACCATGTGCTTGTTGTTGTTTTTAGAGTGGCTCATGGTGTAACCTCCATGTCTCCCCCACATCCTCCCAGTATCTCTGTCCCTCTCTCCACTTTAACAGAAAGTAAATTCAATGGGCCTCTTTACTGTCACTGGGACATCATTTCATTTGAGGAGATGGACACTCAACAACGGTCAGTGATAATACATGACCTGCAAGGTGTGAGGTGACTGCAGCAATCCTCTCCAAAATCTAAATCAAATCGAGCTTGTGTACGTGTGTGTGTGTGTGTGTGTGTGTGTGTGTGTGTGAGAGAGAGAGAGAGAGAGAGAGTTAAACAGGCACAGAGACAGAGACAGAGGGAGAGAGCATGAGATCAAGAGAGAACATCTTTCATGCTGACTGTGAACACAAATAACAACTGAGATATTACTGGGCTAATTGTTCGTTCAAATTTAACCGTACAGGCCACTGCCATAATGAAATGCAGACACCATTTTTACTACTGTAATCACTAGATTCAGCAGACCAGCACTGATGTCATTTAGCTTTGAAATTTTAGCTTTGTGGAATTCCACGTAATAAATATGTGCAGGACAGTTGGAGCGGAGACATTAGCTGCCTTCCCTGATGTGTCCCAGTCTGGCCCCACGACTGTTGCATCAGGGACTGGGCGGCCACACTCGGGGACCCCTCGCTCATTTTATTCCCTTCCTGATTGCCATGGGAGATTAGCTGACCTCAGGACCTGAGAACAGCTAGTATTACTCACCCCGGCCGTGCCCTCCCTGGTCTACAGGTCTCCAATCAGAACTGGCGCCAAGCTCCTGTTCCCCAGCAACCAGGCTTGGAGGTCACGGTTCTCTAAAACATCTGCTAGTGACAAATAGCTGCTGGAGGGTTGGCCCACAGAGACAAGATGAGAGGGTCTGGGTAATGGAGAGAGGGAGAGAAGGTATGAGAGCAGGACAGGACTACAGAGTGGATAGCCCCCCAGGCAGGGGAACTATCCCCGAGGCAGCACTTGTAGAAACTACTAAAAGAGAGGAAACATTGTCATAATTGCAGAATATCACACCAAGCATTGCTCACAGGAAAGGTAAAACTAAAAGGAAAAGCACAGTGTGCCAATAAAGATGAGTTTTCTTTCAACTGCTACATTCTTCAAATATTAATTTCAATTTTCAGGCTCTAGGTAAGGGAGGCTTTTATTTTAGGCAAGGGGGTCTATAATTTTAATCACCCTAATATCAACATCAACAAGAGTAGAATGTCTTTTTTTATCATCCAGGCTTCAGATTCTCTTTGATCATGTATGCATCGTATGCACCAACATAGAGCACTCACTCTTGAGAGTTTCTGCCGTAGTCCTCTCTGATTACCATCTTACTGTATGTCTTACCTTCACTTCACCTCAAAACTTTTAGAAAACACACTTACAAAACTAGAGAGAGAGAGAGAGACGCACACACAGAGTGAGAGAGAGAGAGTCCAAAGATGTTTTAAACATGAGGGGGGTTTGTTGCCTGTGTTTTGCTCTCAGCCATAATTAAATTCTTAATTAGCGAGCCCTCTGGAAGAAATACATGAGGATGGAATTCAATTTGCAGCCCAAACTCATTTGGCCCACAGTGGAGGAACATGGGAAAAGAGAGGAAGAGACAGAGATAGGTGGAAGGAAGGAGGAGGCAACAAAACAGGAGCTCTGTTTTAACTTGTGTGTCAAGCGGCTGTGCCACGGTGGCTCCCTGCGGCTCCATTTTATATCTGCTACATCCTAATGAAGATCTCAGTCAAAGGCAGTGCCTCGTATCATGCCTCAGCTCCCTCCATCTACACTGGACTGGAGAGGTATGGAAGACTGAGGAGATTCCACTATTAACTTCTCTTTCAGCCTCTCTGTCTTCATTTCTTCCCTTTTACTGAAAGAATTGAAGTGGCCGATAGCGAGTACTGTGAATGGGTGGGCTGTTCATGTCGAGGCTGTGCACCTCACTGCAATAATCTCTATCTCTTACAAGTTATTTTGACTCATATTCATTCTCATATTACATTTAAGAGGTGGGGAAAAAACTGCTAGTGGGATGAGATAATCCCTCCTGTGTCCAGTGCAAAGTCAAATCAACATATTTTCAGAAATTTCAAGAGTTGTTTTTTAATACTAGTGGGCCGATTTGCCTTTCTCTGCCTTGTCAAAAAATCCTGAAACAAGTGAAAATCCATTGGAGACAAGTGGGATTATCTCACCCTACTTCAGAATTCTTTTCACTTGTTTGGAGAAAACCAAGATTTTAACACTGAATAGGACACTAACAGACTTGTTTACATGGAGATGGAGTTTAGATGGCTTAAATGGAGATTTTCTGCAGTGCAGCCTTGTTGTGGTGTACTTGTGTAAACCTTCAAGTTCATGGATAGCATGTTTATTGCAATAATTTAGCATTTCCAGCAAGATTTATCAAATCAGCATGCAGGTCTGAAGAAACGTACGCACTTGAAACCCATTCATCCTTTCCACTCTGTCCTGTACATTTTACGATCCAGATCATCTCACTCCCCTCAACCCTATAAGAGTTAGCTACACCACGGCCCAAGAAACCACCAAGCTGTCCCCACAGGCTGGCTTGATAACTTTAACTCATCGAAGTGGGAAATAGAGAATCCATTTTTTAATAGGTCTGCTGTGGTCTTTAGTTATGCCTGGCCTCTCCCTGTGCCTGTCTGGCCTACCCCAAGAACGGCTGTGACACAGCCATGGAGCAGTGAGGCTCCGAGGAGTAGTGTGGATTTGCCGCAGTCCTTTGATGTGTCAGCAGTGCGTCGGCGGCACACCTCTGTGCAATATTGAAACGTGATGCAATGACGATAGGTAAGGGTGAAGAACTGCCAGGGGCTAATTGAATATGCTTTGCTCTGCACAGTTTCCCTTGGCTCTGGGTCCTCAATTCACCCCTTGAAATTGCAGATTTTTTCTAAGTATATGTATGCATGTGTGTGCATATAAATGCTTTTGCGCACATGCATGAGAACGCATTGGGAGTAAGTGTGTGCATGCACGTGTCCTCGTCTGAGCGTGTGGGAGTGAGTGCAGTGGGCAAAGTACTACCTCCAACTGTTCTTTTGACCTCTTTTTCTGTTAAAAAAACATTTTGAAAAATGCTCATTCCAACCTGAATCCTAGAATTACTCCTTAGAGAGCTGTTGGTGAGCAGGAGGGTCAACTCCCAGGTGATCCAGAGTGTATGGAGGCAACCTGACAAATTTACTCAAGCTCTGACCTTCCTGGGCACTGCAGAGCTCTGCTGATCTGGAAGTAAGCAGCCAGCAGCCTGGGAGGATGGAGGCCTCACGGCCGGCAGAGTGGTGCTGAGAGTGAGGGGGATGATTGTGCAGTCAGATCAGCTCTGCGGAGGCGAGGGTTTAGAGGCTTTAACGTGTACGCAGCACATGTAATCCCCAGGCCCCAGGGTAGGACTCTATGCCAGTAGGATTCTCAGTAGCATTGCCATTCTGATGAGGAATGAGAAAAGATTTTTTATCATTCACATATTTACTAGTTCAACTCCTCACACACACATTATTTGGCACATTATTCTTCTACTTCCTCTCCTTGTGCTATTTCAGATACACCACTGTGATGCTCTCCTTGCAGCTATATTGTAAAATATACCTACATACATACAAACAAATCCTCAAGATTTGATGAGCATTTAATCCTTCCACAACCAGTCATCCAATCAATTTATCAGGTTTATCATCCAGAATATCAGGAGTATTCAATTACCCGTGTTTTTTTTTCTTCTACAAAACCTGGAGGCTCTTATCTCCTGAAAAAAGAGCATGAATACATTGTGCTTATTGAAGTTTACTGCATTTTGCGTTCTCCCCCTCCTTGGTCTCCCCCTCTCCCTTCTCTTGGTTCACACCTCCCAGAGGGAGGGTGAAGAAACCACGCATCAGCACTGCTGCATCCTGCAAAAAAAAAAAGAAAAAAGAAGAAAAAAAAACAAGAGAAAAAAGACTGCAGATTACTGCTGTCTTGTAAGATATAAACATTGTAGCTGCTAGTCATTATTTTGTGCAGAATGTGTGACAAAATAAGATAAAACTAGTATTCTTTTTGTTAAACTTGGTCTAAGAAATATCAGCTTATAAAATGAAGGTACAGCAGGAATGCACATATATGAATTACACATAGTCACAACCTTAATGTTGAAACATATGTCATGCCTAATTAATATTTATGTTACTTTTTTTTTTTTTTACTTGGATATGCAGTTCACAATTAATTTCAGTTCTCTTGTGAAATGGAAACTGATAGCAGTCTATTAAAAGACCTGATTTTAGTCTGGATTCAGAAGGAAGCGTTTTGTTAGAAAATTTGTATTCCACCCCCACCACCCCACCACACACACACACACACTCACATACACACTTAAAAAAAAAAATAGTAACAATCTTAAAATTGAGCTAATTAGCCTCCCAGCCTGCATTCATTAAAACATTGTTGTGCAAAACTGATTGAGAGTTGGAGTTGCCTAATAGCAAACGAGAGCACAGTGTCCAATCCAGTGAGTTTAACCTTGACAAGTATGATTAATCATTGTGTGCAGTTCATAATATCCTTTTCAAACTAGCATTACTTCTCTGCGTGTAATCACATAAATCCTCATTTCATACCCTTGAATTAATTTTCTCTTTTCTGACTAAGCAGCCACTTCATGACATTCTGTGATCTCGTGAGCAACAGATGAACTAACTCATAATTTATGCAATCAGATACATGCCTGAGCTACTTAGAGAATCTTCATCTTCTAAGAGTTTTTCATTGGGAATCAGTCTCATGAGAGTGTGGGGGAAAAAATGCGAGTGAAGTTAAAGTAGAAACTGCCTTTTGAAAATGACTCACATTACTCTGACTCTGATGTGATCAGATAGGATACATATGGGTTAATGTTAGCTTATCAAGATAATCACTGCAGTACCAATAAATCACACTGCCATTTTGAACAAAACGGCTACAGCACATTTCCCCATGTCGATATGCATGAACAAATGAACAGTCAAATTAAATCGGATTATCAGATTAAAGGCAAAGTGTAATCAGGATCTTATGGCTCGGTGAAGATCCTTAAGGAAACGTGATGTGTATGCTCTTTCAGCTCAAAGGAGATGAAGGGGACTGTTTAGCCAATGGAAAACACCTTGTAACATATTACAAGTGGATATCATCTGAGCAAGAGTAAATGAAAATTGATTTGCTTTCAAGCATTTCTATACCGTGCTGCCGTGCTGCCAAGTAAAAGCCGCGGTTCGAGGTGTTAATTGTTCCTCCGCCATTCAGTCACTGTTACTCAGTACAAGTGAAACACAAGCTCTTATTTTCTGGAGTTTATGTGTTTCATGTAAAGTGCCTGTCAACCAGGAGACAGCTTAAAGACAGGCTTATTCATTCCATCACCTGCCTGCTGCATTTCTTTGAGTGCTTGCTTGTGTGCCGGCAGCTTGACATGCTGTAGGGCGTCCATGTGTATGTCAGATATCCCACTCCATTAGGAACCTTCCTTTTACATGGGAAGAGGTTTCCCCTTGACAAGCTGAGCAGATTGATGGGATCTCTGCTCCTTATAAATACAATTTTCTGCTGGTTTTAGGGGGTTAATGATATCTAGGTCACTGTTTTTTGATGAGATCTGAGGATGCGTACCAACCAACACAAGCAAGAAAAAAGCAGCACACAAACAAGAACATAAACACAAAAACCCACATTTGCATGTATATGCACGCGGGCACACACACATACACACACACACACACACACACGCATGCACGGCACAAATACCACTTTCAGAAGCCTCCAGAGCAACTAAGCCACTGGATGGATGCCTCAAAACTGGGTCATCCAAAGCCTTAAATGCAGTCTTTTTTTCAAATTCCAAGTAATTCTTTTAATCTTCAACATCTTCTTGCATTTGCATTTGCATCCGCGTTAGATGCTGGAAAATATGTTGAGATGTGTAACAAGCAAGACTGTCCCTGATTACAGTCTGAGCAGAACTGGTGGCTATCCCCAATCACAGTATCTTACTGTATGATGGTACATTCTGGCCTGGCATAAATCCATATCGGATCAAAACGCTGTCAGTAAAAGGTGGAGCTGTTACTGTGCAGATTTCATGTCTGCAATGTACATTACATCTAGTAGAATATAAAGAGAAGCTACTGACAGGGAAAAAACTTACATCATACCCCCATGGCTGCTTAGTAATCCTAGGAAATTCTGGGGTAGAAGGAGAAGCTAAAAAAGATTAAATACCAATCTTGGTGTACATGACTTTCTGCTAATCTGAATATTTCTTTACCACAACTTTCACTGATGCCTTGCCGGACAGCAGCAAAACACTTCAAACAACTTCTTTCAATAATTATTTACTAGTGCATCTATCCCTGCTGTCTCTATGTAACAGTAACGGGGCAAACAGGACAATCTGAGCTAACACCCGTGATGTGACTACTGATGTTGCTGCCATTTAACATCCCACCCACTCCCTGGTCAGCTCTAATTAGGTCATTCTAAGTGGGGTGTTAAAACAACCCTTGATACCATCATGTAGCTTTAATACTCAGCGGACTGCATTACATCTGTGTTGCACATGTGCATACAGAGGCTCAGCATATTCTCCTACATTTATAACAAGTATCCCATTGAACTGGACTCTTGCCTTCAGCTGCAGCGTATTGCATGGCATGCGGCTTTTTGATTGTATTCAATAATATAATAATATA
>OMLB01021531.1:0-13353 GCA_900302555.1 Myripristis jacobus
TGTTCAATCGTATCTTGTTGTTGGTGTGGTCCTTGCTAGTGAATTGAAGCTAATTAGCGTAGTTTCAGGAGCAGGACCACACCACAACCACGCCTCTTCCGGCATTGCTTGAATTCTCCTAACCCTCTCCCCCTCTGTCACTCTTGTATTCTGCGCCCCTCCCTCCCACCCTGTTTTCTCTGCCTTCTCCTCTCCTGTCCTCGTAGGGTCCTGAGGGGGGTTCGTCGTGCCCGGGAGCTACGGCGGATTCCCTAAGAAGCTTCCCCACACGCAACCGAACTACAAGAATGTCAATCAAGTTCACAATTCACTTCGCAATAAATTGTTCAATTGTATCTTGTTGTTGGTGTGGTCCTTGCTAGTGAAACTTTAGTACAGAGTCGAGTATTGAGAGAGATTTAAAACAAACCAAGGTCAAGTGAAGAGGATACACAACTGTTGATCAGATGGTGACATTTTTGCTACAAGATGGATCTAGTTACCAGGCCATTCTTTCCTCTAGTGCTTTCCACTCTTGGCCACCCTCTGATCCTAGCTTTAAGGCAAACTTCATTACCCCTGAAAGGAAAAATCTTATATAATCAATATTTATGATTTTTTTTCTGTCTACAGAACTACAAGACTTGTTTTTCCAAATTCTGTGTGTGCGTGTGTGTGTGTGTGTGTGTGTATGTGTGTGTGAATGCAAAAATGGCACTTGCAGTGTTAGTACTTATCAGTTCTGTGATCTCACCATGCTCTCCTGGGCTTACGTTGGCAAACTACAAAGACAGAGCAAGTTCATCAAAGGCACACACACACACACACACACACACACACACACACACACACACACACACACACACCATCTGGTGAAACGCCTACAATATCAATCCATTCTGCATCTAACATGGATGGGTTATTTTCCAAAGATTACCTTGAGCTTATAGAATAGTTAGGTGTCATTTTGTTTACTCTCTGTAAGCTGCGTTGTATCTTGCGAAGCATGACTGAAACGAAACACTGAAATCTTTTATATCAACAGCCATATGTTGGAATGAGCTGGTAGTCACTGTATGAGCCGGTAGTGACTGTCTGTATATCATTGTGTTCACTAACTGCCACTATCCAGCCCTCACTCTACTCCACTCCACACACAGACATGCTTTGACAAAAGCTTTACTCTTCCTTTCATTATGCCTTGTCTTTGGCCTGTCTCCACGTTCAATTATTTCAATGGCTACCACCTACCCACTCCCCCTGCTGCTTCTGCCAGCTTGCAATGTACCAGCAGTGCATAAAAAAAAGATGTGAACACATTTGAGGTTTGATGTAATGCCTTCCCACCTTTATCATTACAGAGAAAAAAGTCACAATGAAAGAGGAAGAGGATGACATTTTTTTTTTTTTTTTTAAAAAGGATCAGATGTAATGTCAGATTGGAGGAAACATTGGAATGATGACAACTGTGAGAGCAGCAGAGAGGAGAGGAGTAGAGAGTCCAGTGAATCTGGCATTTTTAAGCGCGATCTCTGCTGCCATCGGCCATAAAAGGGACACCCGGCTCTTACGCTCAACAAGATGAATCACTCTTCCCCCTTCCCTCCAATCATAGGTCACTTTGGTTACCATCGCCCAGTCTTATACCAAAAGTGGTGCGCGATTAATAATAATAAAAAAAATATATCACAACTGCAAAGCTGACATATGTAATTTTCAAAAAGGGATTCGGGTTAAGCCACATTTTTTCATCATAAGGAAAGATGTTATAGACTATGTTGTAGATGGGAGATTGTATAATCCCTGGCCAAGTGTGCCAGAAAAAGGTGTTTTACTGGGAAAATCTTAAACATTAACATCCCCAGTATTATTCTTGAGCGCTATCGTCATCATCCACTAAGATTTGACTGTTCCTAAAATTCATTAACTGCAATAAAACTTCTAGGGGCTGCATTTTCTATAGAAACACAATCCAGCAGGGTTGGGTGGGCTTTAGCTCCCCTTGTAAGGTAACAGACCAACCAACTGTCAAGCAAAGTGAAAATATGCCGCTTGTTGAAACAGAAATAGCTATGACTCTTACTAACTGCTACAATATATTTGCATATGTTAACATCACTGTAGACCTCCCTTGCTAAAAATTTGCATTTGGAGACTTGTAGTAGTAGAGGTAATATAAGAAACTCCATCAGTTATTTATGTGGACACAGCTCCACTCATCAGATTAAAGCCAGCTAGCCCTATTCTGAGGTAAAATAAAGGTGGTGAAATGTAAAAATATGGATTTATAAATCAGTTAAATCAGTGTGCCATGCTCACAAGCTCCTAACTACCATTTGATGAGCCTCGTCAGCAATGGTTAAGAAACTTTATTAGGGAATCTTTGTTGTAGTGGAGGAAAGCAGGTGAAGGCTTGAAGGCTGTAAATTTATTTGGGATGTATAGGTAACAAGAATAAAACATTAGGTTACGCTCTGATAGGACTGCACCCCCTCTTCCGTGTTAAAGTAACTTTTAATCCATCCCAAGAAAAACAACTTATTTGACTTGCAGTTTCTTGGTGGTTTAAACACCCATTGTAGCGACTTACAATTAAACAAGCTACTAAAATAAGCAACTAACACTTTTAATGAGAATAAATGTTTTAGTTCCTTATTAGAGGAAAATAACATAAAATGCAAGTATGTCCAAACATATCACATGTATTCTAATTTATACTGCAATATTTTGCTTAAAAAATACAGTATGATTTCTGCGTAATATCACAGATACTCACTTTGGCACCTTAAGAGCGGTGCCTGCTGTGGGATGTGCCTCTCAAACACGATGAGATGGAGCATCTGCCTCTCCAATCAAAGGTCATTTCAATCACTACTGCCAAGAGCCATCTGTTTAGAAGCATGGCTTTGCGGTCATCAGTTCAATATCATTATTACACTGCAAAAGACAGCATGGCACAGTCATCATCTTGAGCAACACCTAGCCATCCTGCAAAAACAAACCACTTACCAGCTCCTTGCTGGTGTTTTTTTAGTTTAATAGATCTGAGAAGGTTCACAGGGTGCTGACTGATACGTATTGTGTGCATTACACATGCATTTGAGAATAACAAGTGCACTCAGCACACCCTCCCTGATGGAACATACGTGATGAGAAGAGAGCTTTCTCCCCATCTCATCTGTGAATGAATGGATGTAACTGATGGCAAACTGCCGCCTTTTGAGAAAACTTAAAGAAAACCCAGTTCACTGACCTCAGACATTGATGTGATGTGGTGAGGCATTGTGGTGGATAGGTGTTTTTTTTTTCCTTTTTTTTTATTTTTTATAAAGGGACATGTTGGTTAATTTGCAACATCTCGGCTATGGTGACAGCAAAGTGTGACAGACTTGTATAAGAAACAGCACTCTGCTTTCAGCAGGTGATGCTGCTAAAAGGTTTTTCAAAGATACATGGCCCAGCCCAGCATGTTCAAGATCAATACAGCAGATTTTGTGATGAGGCTGGGCGCATTAAGAGCTTGGGCTGTTTCCCATTTCACCACAAACCTATTTCAGATATATTTGACCTGACATGTTTTAGGTGATGAAACTTGTTATTCCTTCAGCACACTGCAAAAACACATGTAATCACTAATCATTTGGTGAGCACCCTGATGATCCCCAGAGGATGAACCCTGCCAGTTTTGGTTGAGCTCATGACCTTTACTCTAGCGCCACACATAGGCCAAAATGCCAACTTTGCACATAAAATATCATGAGATGTAATTAGTGGATTGCCATGACATTTGGTAAATGCCTTCATACTCCCCAAAAGACAGATTATTCTTGATTCCAGTGATCACACAATCTTTCCTCAAGTGCCAATTTCAGGTCCAACATTTTACTTGTACTCAACATAAGCATCTCTAAAGACGGATGGTGAAGTTACTTGCTGAGCATCATGCTTCCCAGGGAATGAACCTTATCAGTGATGGTGCCATCATCACCTTTCATCTAGCACCGCCCGTAGGCCAAAATGTCAAATTTGACATCTCACAATCCACTGGGCAGACTGTCGTGACATTGGCTGAGTACATTCATGCTCCCAAGAGAATGAACCTTGTTAATTTGGGTGACTCAGTAACCTTTCATCTAATGCTGCCCTCAGGCCATAATGTCGAATTTAATATCTCAAAATCTACTGGACAGATTGCCAAGAAATTTGGAAAGCAGATTCATGCTGACCATAGGATGAACCCTGTAAATGTGATAACATGAACTTTTCTATAGCTTTACCCTCTAATCATGTTATCTATGTAATTTTACATGGCTAGATTTCTTGCATTACAGTACACCGTTACATGTCATATGTCATATGTCATAGGTAACAATTACTGCCACTTGGGGAAGATAAATGCAAAACAGAAAGAGAAAAAAATCACCCTTCTCCAAAGTAACCACAGAATCAGCTTGTGTTATTCTTTCTTCTGTGCAAAACTATCAAATTTTTGCTGACACAAACATGTAGCATATAGAGACTGTACAATGTTCATCAAACTTGACAGTACACGCCATTTAGCATTTTTATATAAAATAATGACTCTTCAAAACCCTCTATTTAAAAAAAAATGTTGGTATTTATCTAATCTCAGTGAGGAGGCGTATGTAGGAGGGATGCGTTTTCTCAAGCTAACCTTTGAGTGTTTGCTGACACAACCCTCAGAGGGTGAATACCAAATGCTCTTGCTGCAGGCAAGGCTGTAAACGTCTGTGTCCTCCAAAGCCTCCTCTACCCCCTGCTTCCT
Organism: Myripristis jacobus; assembly: GCA_900302555.1. NCBI lineage: Eukaryota > Metazoa > Chordata > Actinopteri > Holocentriformes > Holocentridae > Myripristis > Myripristis jacobus. The sequence goes on from OMLB01021531.1 coordinate 4,766, forward strand.
TCTTTTGGCACTCCTGTTCATTGTAACACAAAGACAGCAGGATTTTAAGCCTCAAGATACAGCAGGTTTGTGGAACAGTGTCCTACTGACCGCTATGCTGCTTCACTTAATTCCCTGCTTTACCATGATAAGTGGCCTGGTCAAGTTATCTGGCCTGAATCCAGAGCTTTAACATTAAGTATGAACATCAACACCAACGTACGTAAACTCTTAATTCTCAGCTCGGTCTGGTGCAGTTGGGTCTGTGGCATTTCTATGTGCAACATCGGGTTGTGACAGGGGTAGAGCGCTGATGAGGGGGGACATCCGGAGCTCCCCCAGGGCTCAGGCTGCAGCCTTATCTCTGCCTAAAGCAGGACGGTTCAGCAGAGAGGATGTACGTGAGCAGCCAAATGAAATAAATTGCTGGGTATTAGCTCCAGCTGTCCCGGCGTGGCTGGGGTCGAGCACAAGTGTGGCTGTCTGAAAAGGTCAGCAGTGAAAACGCTGTGGCTGTGGGGGCTAACACGTTTCAGACACCCACACAGCTTGTCCTGCTCAACTCGGAGGACCATAGGGATCAAAGGGCCCTGGTGGCATCACAGCTGACTGACACCACACAATGGGAGTACACCGTGTGTGTGTGTTTATAGAAGAATGCATGTGTCTGGGATGTAAGTGCAGCAGCGCGGGTCCAGATCAGCACAGCTTGAAACAGGAAGTCCAGCACAATTATTCATAAGCATGAGCCAGGCCACATCACCAATTTCCAGTCTGACTAAATAAAGGAGGAGCTCATTCTAGTACAGACAATCACATGATGAAGTGAACAAAAGACATATTACCACAGTTCCTGACAGACACCAGAAAGGAAAAAACAAAACAAAACAAAAAAAACAGGACAAAGGTTTAGTTTAGTTCGGGCTGCATGAACAAATCACAAATCCACAGTTAAGCTGGATCAACTGGCTTCGCCTCAATACTTTCTCAAATATGTTCTTTTCTCAGAGGGTCAAAACTTTCTTCCAACCTCACCAAAGTTCAAGAATTAGGAGCAGGGTAGCTCATCCTGAAGACGAAATTGCCAAATCAGTAGGACGTGATGGCATAGTGAATGTAAAACCTCAGAATGTGAGAGAGAAACCAAAAAAAAAAAAAACCCCAAAAAACATGAAATGCCCTGAACCTCCTTCTCTCCCTCTTTCCTCGAGCTCAAGTTGACCGGACTGCATGGCACAACAAGTTCCTTGGTTAAAATTGACAAGGATTATGTGAATCATATAAAGAGGAAGAGCAGTCGGGGGTGCTGGCAGCGTGATGCAGGCATAAACTCACCTACCCCATTCCAAATAGGAGCTGAGGGAAGGAAACAAAGAGCATGGTAAACCAGAGGAGGAGAGGAGAGAAGAGGGTAGAGGAGAGGAGGAGAATAAGGCACAAGAGGTGAAGAAGAAACGAGGGAGGAGGAAGATGACCCAAGACCTTGCAACTATCTCCTCTGCATCTCAATCATGCTGCTACATGAATATCAAAGCAGATCTGTTGACGGACAAGCAGGACGGGATAAGCGAGACAGAGAGGGATCTTGGAGGTAATGAGGAGGCCGAAGACTCCGAAAATTATTGCACACGCATCTCTTTCCAAAGATCAAGGGAAAAGGAGGGGAAGGCTGAGGATGAGCAACCTTCTGACTGCTTTGGCAAATGAATAGAAATGCAAATGATGGTGCAACTGAGCTGTTCTTGCAGTGCACCTGAACACAGGCAGATGAGTAAACTCTGGATGTATGGCCTCCCTATGTCCATTTTTTTGTTTACTGACCAGTAAGTGATCAAACTGACTATATTTTTCACTGATTATATATAGTTTAAATCTGACGAAGATGGATTTAAAATCCCCTGTCTATGCTTTGCGTCAGCTGCCTTTTTTTTTACCCTGATAGTTCAATAATCCTCTTTTTAGCAACACCCTTCATATCATACAATATCACACATATCTGCCCAATACAACCCTAGTCTTCTACTGGTGGCAACTGAGCTGCTCCACGGACACAGTTAAGTGCCTTTCTCAAAGGCACTTCAACAGTAGCTGATGAAAGAAGGGAGTGTGTTCTCATTCGCTCTCCTGCCAAGAGTCTCCCAGCTAGTTTGGGGTTTTTTAACCACTGATCCTTTGGTCAGGAACTCATCATTTTAACATTGAGGCACCTGTGGCCCCATTAACTTTGTTAGAGAATACAAATTCACATTGAAACCAACGCAGCTCTTCTTGGGTAGCCTTATTAGTCAACCTCATTAAGGTTAAATATCAATGAGTCAGAATGCATATAGGGGGATGAACATCTACTTATATTAGTACTAATGCCGATGGATTAGTGATGGTATGAGAGAGGTGTCATTTCAGTTCACCATTCTCCAACTCAATTGTCCTCGCTTGACCCAACATCTCTTTAGCCATAAAGCCAGCCTCATCATTCCTTCTTCCCAAAGAAAAGAAGGATGAATAAAAACGAGAGCAGAGGGCCTGTAAATACTCTCATAAATGAGATTTGATTTTTGCTCTCCACTCCCTCATTCTTCTCTGTTAATTAACATAAACTTCTTCTTCCTTTTCTTTTCTGTCCCTATCTCACAGTTTCAGCTCCGTCTGGCCCCTGTGACACAAAAGGACACCATAAAAAAGCCAACAGTGTCCGCACCAGTGCGCTCGCAGATCATATCGGGCCACGCTATAAAGAAAGGCTGCAGCACCGGGCTGTCGCTCTCTTAGAATCACAGCCCAATGCAATTATCAGTCAGCAGTGATAATAGAACTCATAGGGAGGTGTAATGGCTTTTAGATTTGCACCTCATCATCATCATCCCAGCCAGGGCTACAGGCAAGCCAACTGCATTACCATAAACCACTGTGTGTATATCCTACTGAGGGAATCTTGCTTTTTTTTCCATTGTCATTTTCGATCTCCCCTCAGCGCGCTCTTTCGACACACAGTTGAATGGGCACCCATATACTATGGATGCAGCTCACTTAGACACACACAATCTCTCCATACACAGTGAGTGTAAGAAGACTAGGTTGTATAATGATCCAGTTTGAATGCATAAGCTTTAGTGGGGTTGGATGATAACTGCTGAAAACATGGAAAATAAATTGTACAGTTCCCAAGAAGCTGTGGCAGACAAATCTGACCTTGGAGTATTGAGTGTAGAATTAGCACATTTATACAATAGGCTTATTGTTCAGGCTGTGTTCATTACTTGCTCATTTGCAACATGGTGGATAAACTGTAATAAGCAAAACAAAGAAAAAGCGATTTTGTCCAAGCTTAAATCATAATCCTGCTATCTTTTTTTTTTTAATAAATTGTTTGCCCATATGATGGAAATTATGTACACAAATTGCATGTGCACCACAATTAAATGGTGCTTTTATGTAGTCATACACTGAACACAAAGCTGCATCGTTGCATGTATGATGTGTCACACCACAAACCCCATTTACAATTAATCTGAGAAAATACCTTTCATATAGTTATAGTATATAACTGAAACATCATCAGTGCATATTTGCACATGTAGTAATTTTAATCTTTCAGTGCTAAGAAAGCAATATCACTATACATTAATGAGCAGCATATATATCTACATCTATATCTATCTATCTATCTATCTATCTATCTATCTATCTATCTATCTATCTATCTATATATAATCTGTGTAAGGCCAGCATTGTTTGTAAACCTAAAGAAAAAACAGAAAAAATATATGTATATACACACACACACACACACACACACACACACACACACACACACACACACACACACACACACACACACACACACACACACACACACACACACACACACCCACACCCAACACACACACACACACACACACCATCACTGTGACCACCATCCACCCAGATTGCAGGACCTACCCCTCCCACCACCCTGCTCCTCGTCACCCTGCACCCCCCTGGGCTGGAGCAGATGGCTTCTGAGATTGAATAGTAAATATTAGCCTCTCTAGTCCAATTTATTATTTCTTAAAAAATGTATTAAATCAAGTTCCCTCTCTTGTATTCCCAGGAAGAGGACAGTGCTCAACAGTTCTTTGGTTAGGGTAGTAATTCTGTATGGAACCGTTATGTCTCAAAGAACACACATATATTAGAAAAAGGGTAAGAAGAACAAAGAACCAAGTGTGGATCTTTAAAGTTTTTTTCTTACTATGTCTGGTTTGGAACATTTCCTACATTCTTGGGGTACTTTACAACAATTTTGATGTTCTATACAGAGCCTGTTCAGCATGGGCCTGAGGAGAGCCTTTCTAACCTTTCGATCAAGTGTCATGAAAGGTGTGATGAAAGAATCATGCTCTGCTACAGACCCTTTTTGTGCAAGTGTGGGCCATCTGTGATCGAACTCATGAATCAAAACATGAAATCACAGAGTTCCTCGCTGATGTCCAAACACATCAGTCCTACAAGAGCTGTCCCACAAAAAGCTGTAAAAAAAAAAAGAGTCAAGTATCACTGGTTGGTAATGCATTTTTAAATCTGAATTTGCTGTGCTGTCAAAGCTGCCTTTTGTCTTCTGATCTGCCTCTGTTTCCCTTGAAGGGATGAGTCCCTGGGTTCGTCAGTCTTACAAAACTCAACACCATGAAACAAAACTGCATCTGCCAAAAAAACCCAAATTTATTTTGTTGGTGTCCACCAGTTTTTCAAGCTTTAAAATACAGAGTTTAGTTTTCAGCAAGCACATTTCCTACTCAATTAACCACAAAAGAAATTCTCTCCCACTTACTAAAAATAGTTCCAGGCAGGTTTTTGATATTTTAGTGCTGCAGGAAGTTTCTCAGCTATATGGAGCTATTTCCCTTGTCAATTTTTATCTTTTTCTGTCTCTTCAATATTTCTCTCAACAATGCAAAACATTCAGGTTGGTAGCCCTCCAAATCCCATTTCCCAAAATAGATTCAAGCATGTTTTGGTGATTTGTTGATGTGGAAAGTTTCACAATTATACAAGTATTTTTCGAAACAAATCATCACTAATAATGCATCCTGGCCTGCCTGCGTAATGCTCTCTGCTGCAACAATGGATGTGGAGAGCAGCAGATAAAGGCCAGGCTCTGGATAATATCCTGGATCCCTGTTGCCTGTAGGGAGCAAAGGAAAGTGTGGGGGTTGGTCGGGGGTTAGCGGGTGAAAGGAGGGAGATGGAGGGGGTAGACGGAAAGAGAGGAGGTAAGTAACAGGATCCCAGGGGAGGTGGGGGGATGGAGGCTAATAGCTGCACTCAGCTCCTACTGGCCAGTGTTGGAGCAAATCAGATGAATTATGGACATGCACTGGAAATTATCTCAGGTTTTGCAAAGGCAAGGCTGATATTTTTTGGTGTGGTTTGTTGATTTGTCACACAGTCTCTGATTACTGAGTGACGACAGGGTCCAAAAAGACCTAAAACTAAAGAGGCTGATGGGTATTGGCTATTTGAAAATCAGTTTTATTTTCTTGTATCACCGATTATTTATTTACTGTTTTTGCTCACTGATTAGTGTTTAAGGTCACAGGAGGTCTGGAGCCTTTCCCAGAAATCTTGTTGCTACTTGTTACTTCAATTTGTCAGCATTGCCATGACAACAACCATGTCTTATGCCCTTCACCTGAAACAATTATTCTTCTTTAGTTAGCTTGGCTGAGCATGGATGTTTGGTATTCCTTGCACAACATAACACAATGTTTCCCCCCAACAAAGAAAGTGTACCATCGTAAGGGCAGATGCGCCTTTACATACTGGTCCACAACACTGTAACATTTTTGTAAATAAAATTAACATAGTGAGACTGAACCACTTCGTTGGATTTAGATTTGGACATTTATACGCCAACCTCCTCCAGAGTAGTTTCTGATGTTCCTAGACGTTGTGAATGGGTTTTTCTTCACCAGGGAAAGAATTCTTTGGTCATGAACTTGTCATGAAGATGTCTTCTGTGGTCCTCTAGGCCTTTTGGTGTTCCGGAGCTTACCAGTATATTCCTCCTTTTTAAGGATATACCAAACCGTTGATTTGGCTACTCCTAAAGTTGTTGCAATGTGTCTGATAGATTTTTTTTTTTTTTTTTTTTTGCTTTTGGGCTAAATGATGGCCTCCCTCACCTGCATAGACACCTCTTTGTATCGCAGCTACCAAATGCAAATGAACTCCAGACCTTTTATTTTCTTAATTTGTCATGGAATAAAAAGACAGTAGGCCATGGCCATGAAACTGCTTTTTAGTCAGGAGTCCAATGACTTTTGAGCCTCTGAAAATGGGGTGACAATGTATAAAACGGGCTGTAATTCCGAAACAGTTAATGCCATATTTTTGTTCAACCCCTTAAATGAAAGCTGAGAGTCTGCATTTCAATCACGTCTTGATCACTCCACTTCAATTCCACTGTGGTGATGTACAAGGGCAAAATTATGAATATTGTGTTGCTGTCCAAATACTTATGGCCCTAACTGTAAATTCAAACATTTCCCAGCCAAAAAGCACTTCAACCTCTTTCCTCTTTGTCAGTGCTACACCCACACATGCTCACTTGTGTTAGGGAGTATGAGGTTGTAGTTAAAAAAAAAAATAAAAAAAAAATAGCTCACCTCTTGTAAGAGTGTGAAAAGTTCAAGATCATTTTTTTAATGAAGGCTGAGGACTCAGGATGTTTCATAAACCCTCAACTCAACTTTGTTTTCCTTCCATAATGTTGCGCTCCCACCAAGAAGAGCTTTCCCACTGATCTTTACACAATGAAGAGCATGTGGGCTGGCCTGTTCGGGTTGGATTTAAAAGTAACACTTGATTTCAACTTTGTGATTCATATATTGAATTTACTCAGGGTCACTTGATCCTAGAGCTTCTCAAAATAAATGGTCTAAAGTGCAATGGAACTTAAAAGTCCCTCCTTTTGTCCTTGAGTTTTATTTTTTGATACCATGAAATTTCAACAATTTCATAAGATAAGATGCAACATGAGGCACTCAAACTCTTGAAACTTGCAGCCATCATCCTGAATTAAATTCAATTCAATTTTATTTATTTATATAGCCCAGAATCACAAATTACAAATTTGTCGCAAAGGGCTTTACAGGAAATACAACATCCTCTGTCCTTAGACCCTCACATCGGATGAGGAACAACTCCTTAAAAAAAAAACTTTAACAGGGAGAAAATAGGAAGAAACCTCAGGGGAGCAACAGTGGAGGGGTCCCTCCCCAGGATGGGCAGACATGCAATGGATGTTGTAAGCGCAGAAATCAAAAACACAGATAACATAAAGGCACAGAAGCAGTATAACAAAAGATATATATGTATGATATAAAAGAAGTCATGTAAAACAGTTGGTGGATGAAGTATGAGGATGCCGAGCGGAGCCAGATGTACTGGAGCAGCCTGGGACCTGAGCCACACAACCACCAACACCATGATGACCTGGGTCAATAAAAGACTGAACACGCACTCGGAAAAACTCACATCAACTATTCACACACACACACACACACACACACACACACAGAGACAAGGAGAAACGTTAGTTATCGGAAAGAACAAGACTGATCAACAATTAGCTCTGAGAGAGCAATAATCTCGTCAGCAGGTGAGGTCATGGGTTACTTCATTGAGACCGAGAACCAGCCCACCGTACCACTAACTGTCTAATCATAAGTTAAGCTGAAGAGATGAGTTTTTAGTCTGGATTTAAAGGAATCCACTGATTCTGATTGCCTAACAACAGTGGGGAGGTTATTCCACAGCAGCGGGGCACGATAGGAAAAAGCCCGGCCACCTGCTGACTTCTACTTAACTCTAGGTAGGCATAGGAGCCCTGCATTTTGAGAGCAGAGAGCCCAAGATGGTATATAGGGTTTAAGGAGTTCAGAAAGATAAGATGGGGCAAACCCATTTAAGATTTTGTAGGTTAACAGAAGCACCTTAAAGTCTGATCTAACATGGACAGGACGCCAATGAAGGGAGGCAAGAATTGGGGTAATGTGATCGAATTTTCTTGTTCTAGTTGGGACTGCAGCAGCAGCATTTTGAACTATCTGAAGACTTTTGGTGCTGGCCCGTGGCAGACCTGAAAACAGCACATTGCAGTAATCAAGTCTGGCTGAAACAAATGCATGAATTAAGGTCTCTGCGTCAGCCATGGACAGGTAAGACCGAATTTGTGCTATATTACATAAGTATAAAAAGGCAGTCTTGGTAATATCCTTAATGTGCCTGTCAAAGGATAAGCAGGGATCAAAAGTAACACCAAGATTTTTGGCTGCCACACAGGAGTAATGTTAACTGTTCAAAACGGTGTCTATATCTGGGAGGGCCAACTACTAGCATCTCAGTTTTATCTGAGTTTAACAGCAGGAAGTTTAATGACATCCAATTTTTTACCGCAGCCAGACAGACCTCTAATCTAGAGATCTGTGTGGGATCGTCAGCCTTTATGGGCAAATATAGCTAAGTATCATCAGCATAACAACGGAAATTTATACCATGACTATGTATAATTTGTCCAAGTGGCGAAATGTATAGGGAGAAGAGAAGAGGACCAAGGACTGAGACCA
>OMLB01021532.1:0-11651 GCA_900302555.1 Myripristis jacobus
ATTGATCTCAAAAAACGATGACAGCTCTTCTGAAAGCTCATTTTTAAATACTTCGTCTTGTAACATGGAGGTATTCATTCTCCATCTGCCTCTTTTGAGTTTGTCAGAGTGTAAATTTATACAGAGTTCAACTGGTGCATGATCAGACAGAGAAATAGCATTAATACTGCTGTCAATGACAGAATTAGTCAAGGAGTGGGAGACCAAAATAATGTCTATTCGTGAGTAGGATTTGTGGCGATGAGAATAAAAAGAATATTCACGTTTCTTTGGGTTAACCAGTCTCCATATATCAATCAGGCCATTATCTTCAATTAGCATGGAAATAGCTGCCCTATCCTTCGGTGTTGATGTTCTTGAGAATCTGCTTTTATCTAATATACCATCCAGAACCTGATTGAAATCCCCTGCTAGAATTATTTGTCCCTGTGCATTCCCTAATATACTGTTAACCTTATGGAAAAAAGCTGGTTCTTCTTTATTAGGAGAATAAAATGCAGTCCACCACTAACTATGAGCTCAATGCCAAACATAGAAGTGAATGAACACCTGTATTACTGTGACAAAAAGAAAACCTGAGCATTATAGGAAGCAGGAAAAGAACCTTTATGGCACAACAGTTGGACTGGATTGACTTTTTTTTTTTTTTTAATCAATTGCGGTTAATTTGACCCTAGCAATTTAATAAGCCCCCAGAAAATGATTAGAGTGTGCCCAAGACGTTTAAAACATGTGTTAATTTTATGATTGTTCCCATTAAATTAGTAAAAGCCATGAAATATGAAGCAAAAACGCTGTTAATCATGACACATTGAACACTGAATGGGGTCAAACAGGGTTAAAGTGTGTGTGTACAGCCATGGTGTTACATGCTCTGGTTGCAGTAGGTGGTGATGGGATGCACATGTACGAGTTGGCTTACGAGCCAAAGAAGAAGACGACAGACTACGGAAAGTGTCAGTGGACATTTCCTGACCACCAATCACCCCGTGCTCTCCGTACTGGCTGGCGCGCTAATTTCTGCACACATTTTTTACTGCTGGAGCTCCGCGGGTAACTTTAGCTTTAACATACGGCGCAGCACCCGGAAAAACACCAAGGTTACAGCGTGTTGATAGCTGCATGCATGTTGTGTGTGCGTGTTAGTACAGCAGGGGACACCTACCTGTAAAAAAAAAACCAAAACAAAACAAAAAAGAGGCTGTGCTACATGTGAGCGTGTTAGCTTAGCGACGGGAGCTAGCGGGAGTTGCTGTCTTGTTTACTCTTGTTGAACAAGTCGCGTAAGTCACGTCAGTCCACCGGGGTCAACAAATCATGGCTGAATCTAAGGAGACGACCCAGTCAGAGGTAAACCAACCCTCTTGTTTTTTTTTAAAGTTAGCTTGTTTGCTGCTACTTTCCCCACAATGACTCGCTTACAGCTGTGTTTACATCGCGACCAGTTAGCTTGTTTTGGATGGGATTCTAGTCAACATGTGAGCAGATGCAAGACGACGCCCTGGGTTATGTGGTGTAGTTGTCAGAGTCCACATGTTTGCTTGATTGTGATATCTAACTCGGCTCCTAAACCTCAATGCGCAGCCTGGCTCTCTGCTGGCGGCTGTGCTCTTGTTAAATAGGTGGACCCCCTGCGGCCCGCCCCGGTTTGCCTTTGTGTGAACTTCCGGTCGCTGGATTACACAGTCCTGCCCGGCTTGGATAATCCCAACCCAGATACACACTTGTCTTGGAGTCCTCTGTTCCACGCATCCTTACAAGCATGTGAAAGTGCTTTCTCTCTCTCACACACACACACACACACACACTCTCACACTTAAGCCTCAGCTGACATTTCTGTTTTTTGAGTATTTGAACACGTGTTGTGATCTCCCTTGGAGGCTGTTTGACATTTTGAGGGGACAAGTTCAGCGCTCACCAGTTGGCTGTCCTCTGTTGTGCCAAACACGGGCGTGCTGGCGCGTGCCAAGGCCAGCTGCGTTTCCATTGGCCGGTTTTCCACTGCTGTGCCGATCCTCGAGCCAGACGGTGCCAATGGCCTGTGACCTGAAACCACGAGAACAAAAACCAGTTGTGTTTCCTCCCTGGTGCAGATAGTCCTGCAGTCTTGCCCTGTAACCCGTCCGTCACATGCCGCCTCGGTGTAAGTGTCACGCAACTTATGAGTGTGAGGTAGGAAGCGAGTGGTGGAAGTCTGCACACTCGGCACCAACTACCTGCTGCAGAATGGAGCCTGAGGACGTCGTGTGTTTGCTGATGCTGCTGTTCGCCTGGAGAGTGACGGAGGCCTGACGGATACACTGACAAAGTATGTTTGCTGCCGGCTACCGAGTGCAGGACAGTGTGAAACCTGCAGGAGGTTTGTAGGGCTGTGATAACACACCTTAAGCCCAAAGTAATTCAAGCATCCGGGCAAAGCTGGCTGAGATGGCAGATTTTTTTAAAGTTAAATATGGAATTCCCCAAAGCAATTGAGTGCAGTAGATGATTCTCACATCCCTGTACTGAAACCTCCACAGTACCAGTCTAATTTCTGCAACAGAAAAGGCTGGCACTCCATCATTTCACAAGCTGTTGGGATGTTCAGGGACTTAAATGTTGGACAGCCTGGGAGGGAGCACGATGCCAGTGTTCCAGGGAAATCAGGCCTCCGGCCTCGGGCCAGCACCAGTAATTCTTTCTCTGGCAGAATGAGAAACATCTGTGGAGCTGATGTCGGCTGCTTCATCCTTGGTGACTCTGCTCAGCCACTGGTTGTTGAAGCCCTGTCCTGACACCGGTCGACTCTCAGCGGGTCAGGAGCTGTACTGTTGAAACACGAGTGGCGCACATTGTGTTGAAGATGCTTTTGGAGGGTTGAAAGAGAGGTGGCAATGTCTCAGTTAAAGAAATAACTGCAGTGTAAATGCTGTTGTGGACATGAGAGCCTGTGTGACCTGCCACCTGCAGTAAGTGTAGTCATGAGGTCTGATGTAAAGAGTGCCTTGCAACAGCCTGTGTGCTCACGAACATTGTCCAAGTCAAATAAAGTGTGTCATTGTGAAAAGATGGTGTTTCTAAACTTAATCTGCAAACACATACATGTACATGTGTATGTATGTATTTGTCACAGGACAGGGAGAGGGACATGGGAGATACCTGCTATACTTGAGGGCACTTGTAGGCCTAATTCACCACAAACTACCAAGTTGAGGCATTATATCTACACAGCACATGTTTTTAAGTGCTACCTACACAATGGTTGCACTTGCAGATGAGGACGTTTTCCCCGTGCCTATTTACATATAACCAGTGTCCATCACTGCAGACAGCACACAAAAGACTGTAGACCTGTTTGCATAAAGTGCCCATCACTCCAATCTATAGAGAGTACACCAATTTACAAAAAGCTGGACTGAGTTTGTGAGTGGGAGCTGCTCTGTCTCATACAGCGTCGCTACAGCTGATCAGTTTGTGAACGGAGGACTTTATTCTAGCTTTATTTTTTTCCCCCTTATGTACAAATCAAAATGACCTGAAACCGAAATCATGATCGAGAAACTGTTCAACAAACCAACCCGTGGGTTTGTTGAACAGTTGCATCCTTGGTATCTTGGTTGGTAAACAACAGGTTGAAGTTATAAACCACTCCTGGTCATCAGTGCTTTGTCAGTTTATGCTAATTGCTGCTTGTCCTCCACAGATACACGAAGGCACAGATGGAGAGCCTGCAGAAGTCCTCAGGGAGACGTGGGCGCCGGTGGACTTGGGCGATGCAGAGCTCGATCTCGGGCATTCACCGGAGCCGTCTGAACACGGAGAGGACGACGACTTCAACGCTGATGTTTCATTTATAATGCCCGTGAGTGTAAAAGAAACTGAACAGGAACAAATGGAGAGGAGAACTCCCAGGGCAGCAGGCAAATCTGGGGATGGACGAGAGGAACAAGAAAGGGAAACAGAGGCAGAAGTAATCAGCTCTCATATATCTCCGCTGGATTCGTCCCCCTCAGAGGACTCTTCCTCTGCGATGGACTGCGTTAGCACGGTTTTATCCCTGAACGGAAGGAAGCCAGGCAGGACAAGTTTGTGTGAAAAAGAGGATACCGGGATTAAAGATAAAGAAGGTGACGAGGGAACGTCAGAGAGGGACATAGTGGAAGACCAAAGGGAAGAAAACAGCTTAGATGCAATGAAAAGTGCCGTCAGTGAGGAAACAAATGTGGACATGACTTCTTACAGCAACGTGGAGCCTACAGACCGCAGCACTACTGACAGGAAGATGGACGTAGACTCCAATGAGGACACTAAAACAAGTGCGGAAAGCGAGGGAGACGGCAATTCAGGCAACTCAGCGGAAACGCCCGAGACAACAGGCGCGACAAAGCAGCAGAAAACATCGAGAAGCGACGCCGAGAAAGACAGCTCCGCTAACGTGAAGTCCCTCGGCTGTAAATTCATAGATACCATCGCCAGCGACCTCGACGAGATCATGGACATTGGGACGGTGGACCAGTTTGAGCAAGAGGCCCAGATGAAAGAGGAGGAACAGAGGAATATCTTTGATGCAGACAGCAGCAATTCCTCTGCCCCCTTCTCAAACACAGGTAAAATTAGCTTATCCATTCATTTCGGTGAAAGCCATTCAGAGGAATATTAACAAATAATGAGTTTCACATCCATACTCACACATGGTCCAGAGGGGGAAAATACCACGCAATTAAAATGCTGCTACGAACAAGCCTTTTGGTAATTGTACAGACACAGTTGATACATGGATGCACTGCTGTGATCGAGTAATAAATCAGGTTTATTGTGTTCATATTTATACCTGGAAATCGGGAATTAATTAAAGTTTTGTAGGTCTAATTTGTTTGCGCCTCGGAACAAAATTCACACCCAACACAGAACACGTGTAAAGCCTCGGTTAACACCGCAGTTCGTCTGTTACCTTTCACTTTTAGTGATGAGGCTGGTCGCTAAATGGGGTGCTGGGGTCTATTTTCAGAGTCAGCCGGTGCATCGCTCATTCACATACGTGCCAGTGGAATGAGGCAGAGCACGTCCACCGAAAAGTGCTGAAAAACTAGAAAATCTTGCACATGCATCAGCGAGAGATGTTGACTCTGAAAGTGATAACGGTGCAGTTTTGTTTTTTTTTTCTCAAAATAAGCTTTTTAAGAGATTTTTTAGGGTCGTTTCTGCTTTATTAGACAGTCACCGTGGAGAGAGACAGGCAGGACGGGGCAGACAGAGGGGGCGACATGCAGCAAAGAGTCCAACCCAGGCCGCTGCAGCTCAGCCTTGGTACCTTTACGTGGTACGCGCTCTACACGATGAGCCACTGGGATGTCTCGCAAAATAAGCTTCTTTTTTTAAACAAAAATTTGTGAATGAAAGCCATCGCCATACCACCTTTACCTAAAGTGAGATCAGATTCCTAAAAAAACTGAGGGAGTCAAACACACAAAAACATTAAACTCAAGAGCTTTACTTCATGATATGATGTTAATGATTGTACTGCATATTTCCCTGACACTCATGGTGACAGATGACAGGAGGTCCCCCGAGGAGACGGACACCGACGAGAAGCCCAGCGTGTTGCCGCAGCCCGAGGACGACGACCAGTCGGAGGACAAGAAAGTGCCTGTAGATTTGCTGCGTCACAGCTCGTCTCCACCTTCTGACGCTACAGCCAATCCAGGTGAGAGGGAAGGAGCTTGTAGAGTCTCCTCTGGGTGTGTCAGCTGCGATATGTGATCAATCCTAAAGCTCACCAGTTCCTTTTCGCTATTTCACCAGCCAGCTCGTGTTTTAGAGCAGCATAAGATTTCAAGTTGTCAGCCGCAGCCACTGATGTAAGAGCCTCAGCAACAGAATGAACTGTATTTTCAGATTAAAAGGATTGTAAAACAATATCAAAGTCTCTTTATTTTCTTATTTTCTTCTTGTAGCCTTCAAAATGTGAAAACTGAACTGGATTCGCTGCTTTCTGCCTGCAAATCCAATGGACCCTTTATTACCACTTCAGTTTCACAATAATTTCTCATTTCTACTTTTTAGACCCGGCATCTTTGCGTTCTGTTATTCAACGTTATTGAATGTGTTTGTGTACTTTTCCGACACTTTGGCGAGGCAGCCTGCCTGGCTTTTAAGAACGCTGTGGGAAATCCTGTGTTCGCATTGCAGTTCACAGTGGCGACAGTGTGTTTAAATGGCAAAATATGACCTTTTAATGAGTTTAAGATTTGTGTGCATTAAAATAACCATTGTCAGTGGTGTCTTGAGTCTTTGCCGCTTGAAGATCTTTTTCTGTGTCTATCCATTTTCACAGTACACCTAACACATTTTAAATATGATCCTATAGGAAGGAATATTTCATCAGCAGCAGCCATGATGAACGGGATGAAAGTCGTCAAGGTATCGCTACCAAAACTGGATCATGTAAGTATCCCACTTCCTGTTTTTTTTTTTGTTTGTTTTGTTTTATGTGCAAATTAACATTAGCTTTGTGTTAACACCTCTAACAACCACAGTGGTGTGATCCTGCAGATATCAGCTTGTGCTTTTCTTGCGTTAGTTTTTAATTGGATGGGTCCAGAAGAGACATGGTTAAATAATATTTCACTGCTCATATTCACAAAAACTGAAGTTGTGAGCGGCACACCAAGCAGACTCGTCTTCTCTGTCCTAGGAGAGGTTGCAGCTTCCGACCCTGACGTCGTCTTCCAGTGCCAAAGTCAAGTCATCACCCTCTCCTCCGCCGGTGAAGGTGAAGGATGAGCCCATGGACGAGGAGTACGACCGGGCTCTCATTTCCTCCGTGTCCACGGCGAGTGTTAAAGATGAGCCGAATACTGCAAAGGTAGGGCACACCTTCTTTCAACAAGGAAGTTGAAAGTTAAACTGCTTCGTGGCCGAGTCGTGGTATGAGGAAACTGACTGAGCGTTTGTTTTTCCTCAATGCAGAGGACGTTAAAAACAAGCTCTGGTTTGTGCGGGATAAAAAATAAATTGCTGCAGTCTGAGTTTAAACAAACGCAGGGTCGCACTTTATTTGGACTGTCCGTTGTTAATCTTCGACTTTGCATCAGTCGAGTTTCACGGTTGAGTCGATACTTAACTTGTTATCAATCTGTCCGGTGTAAATACTTGATTCAGGATCAATATATTATCAGCTGCGTGTCGGCTGCCTATCAGTTAGGGGTTTGGTTGATAGACAGTTGAAGACCCTCTCCACTTAAAAACAGCTTTTCTTTGTGTTTTAACGTGTTTCTCCAGGGTTGGTTGTTACCATCAGAGGCTGGTGGTGCAGTGTTTAGTAGCTTCTTTATCAGGGGAAGAAATTGGGGTTGTTGATGTATCTCTGGAGCACATTGCAAATTTGCATATTAATAGATTCTTGCATACTCAATGAGGACAAGAAAGAAGAGATGCTTTCAAGCCATTTTAAGATAAAATAAGATAATCTTTACTGTCCGCCGATGTGGAAAGTTGCCTTCGGCTTCACAAGTTGGTTAAAACACATCACAGTAAACCACAGGAGGTACGATAATAAAAACACAACTTGCAGAGAACTTGTAGAGAGCTATGCATCCCACATTTATTTAGTAGATTAAGTGATTTCTTTATTTTTCTCAATTATCTGAGAGATGAAATTATTATATAGAGCTTATGAATTAGATTTTTTGTGTGTCTGTGGTTTCGTTATATATTATTAGTCTTAATGTGTGGTATGAATGTGTACGCATCTCTTGGAAGAGTAGCCACTGTTCTAATACAGCAGCTAATAGGGATTGAAAAAACAAACAATCACTGTTTGTGTGTCACAACAAGGAGCTGTCAGGCTTAGGCAGCATTCAGACTGGACCGTTTTTTGTTTGTTTGTTTGTTTTGTAAAAATGCCATTATTTCCTTTGGAGAGTTGATTTGTTCTTGCCCCTCAACTTGCTACACCATCAGCTGTGATCAGTTTTCCTGATTATGTAAACAGGATCTCGATTCATAGTTTCCACCTTTTTTTTTTTCTTTTTTCATTGGCAGGACGACTTGCAGATCGGCTCGGTCTTCTCTGTGACGGGACACTCCGGGTCCTCCGCCGAGCTGCACAGCTCGCCCGCCCTCAGCTCCTCGGCCCTGCACATGGTCTGCTCGCACTGCAAGAAGAACCTGATGAAGGGGCAGACGGCATACCAGAGGAAGGGCTCGCCTGCCCTCTTCTGCTCCACCGCCTGCCTCTCTGCAACGCTGACCGTCATTAAACCAGTCACCAAGACCTGCCATTACTGTCTGAAGTGAGTGTAACGGGGGCAACGAAGGTTTTTTCCGTTTTTTTCCACTTTCTATTAGGGCTGGAACGATCGGCTTACCTCCCGATTCGATACTGCCACGATACTTGTATGCCAATTCAGTATGTATTGAGATCCTTAAGTATTGTGATTTGATTTTACAAATTATTGCAATTTTAGTTTTTTGAATTACCCTCTGTTCTGGAAATTGCTCAGAAACTCAGGCAGCCTCTACCCTCAGTCTCTTGTTTGTGGATGTAAAGTTTCATGAGGCTGTGATTATCCTGAAGGTCACTATAGGTAATTTTAAACAGTGACGTCAAGTTTCAAAAAAATGGTCCCCTTTGCATGTTTGCAAAGGGGAGACAAGTGGCTGCCCAAAGAGCCCATTTTCATTCAGATATCTGGAAAATAGTCAAAATATGGCCGAACTTTGCAGTGATATTTAATCCACCTGGCTGACAACCTAGCATGACATGCTTGCTACCATTGGTTTCCTTTTGTCGTCTAGCTTTATATGATGACAACTTTACTCTAAATCAATTCAGGAAATAGAAAATCCATTTAAAGAATTATTTAAAAAAAAGATTTTTTTTCCCAGCCCTCCTATTTATATATTATCTCTCCTCCCTTTCTACGGGCAATTGTAAAGAAATGCTCTTAATTTCAAGTGAGTGGGAAGGATCAGCTACATACAGATTTACAGTCAGTCTGAGTGAATTCATATGAGGTCATTGTTTCAGTCAGTCCCACCAGCTGACGCAGGGATGATGTTGACATTCAGGCTGATAGTCGGAGTTAATGCCCCTCGTCTAGAGCCAGATGACGTTTTCCTGATGATGGGTCTCGGCTTCTCATCCCTCCTCATTCTCTCAGAACCATAATGCGGCCCCAGGACGTCATCCTGGCTCCAGTGGACGCGAAAGGCACCATGAAGGATTTCTGCAGCCAAACCTGCCTGTCCGCCTTCAACTTCAAGAGAAACGTCTCCACCAAAATACCTCTGCAGGCGATCGTGTCCCAGTCTCTCTGCAGCATGTGCAGCAGATACTGCATTGTAAGGAAAAAGGGAACTGAGTCTAAGAACATCTGATATTTGTCTTGATTTCCTGTTCCTCTTGTTATCAACAGTAATAATAGTCACAACATATATCGGATTCAAAAAAGACAATTAAACACATTTTCTGCATGTCAGAAAGGGGAACAAACAGTGAAACAAGATGATATAAAACTTGATTGAAAAACAGTTTGCTTACTCTTGGACTGTGATGGCGCATGACTGAAAACTCATGATGTACTGCACAAGCACTTGTTCATATTTTATACATTTTCAAACCTGAAGAACTGAACTCTTATGTTAGTTATAATGGTGTATTTGAAATAACACCAGCATGCTAAATTATCCTAAATGGTAATAGGTGTGAATGTATTTGTAAAGTATGCACAGAAAAAGCTAAAAGGAAAAAAGTCACTTATATCTAAAGATAGAGGTGAACGTTTTCAACTTGAAGCTGCTGTTATGTGCATCTACATGAACTGGAATGATTTTGCTCCGAGTTGACGTCCACCCTCTGCTTTGCCATTCCTCCTGCAGAGCAAACACGAGGTGATCTTGAACAGCACCGTCCACAAGATTTGCAGCGACGCCTGCTTTGTCCGCTTCCGCGCGGTCAACAACCTGTCGATGGCCAGCTGTGGAAACTGCGGCTCCTACTGCCACAACAAACCCATCATGCTGAAGCTGGAGGACAGCAGCAAAACCCTCTGCAATGCAGAATGCCTGGCCAAGTTCAAGGAGGTATGCAAATCTGAAATCGACACCAGCTAAAATAAAAAAAATCCTCTGACAGTCTGACACAATCACCAAAACAGCAGAAAGAAAATCAGAATCTCTATTATTAAAACACCTAAATTTGTTTCTAATCTTATTAAAGGTGAAGTTCACCTCAAATCAAAAATTCAGTCGTCCGCTTCTGACACCCATGTCAGTAGAGACGGCACTGAACTTTGCACAAAAACCAAACAGAGTGACTTTGACCCTCAGCCTTGTTCCAAACTATTGAAGTTTAAGCAAACCTCCTTTCCCCTGCAGTTTTAAAAATGCATCAGTGTTCATCAAATTTCTCAGGACAGCTCTTGATCTTTGAGTTTTGTTTTGTTTGACCATCAAATGGAGTTTTGGCTGACATTGAGAGAAAGTTTAACAGCTAAATATTAATTTTGGGCTGAGCATGGCACTGGCATTCTCTCCTTTCAGCCGAAATGCCTAAAACGTCAAATGCTTTGGACTGGACTGATTTTCGTCACGTCTGTTGTTGTTCTCTCTCCTGTTTTGTGTCACTTGGCAGAAAGTCAAGACCCCCCAGCCTTGCACCATGTGCCGCAGTTCCCGGCTGATGTCGGACATGGTGGAAAACAAAAACAGCGACGACGTGATGGACCTCTTCTGCTCCAGCAGCTGCGTGATGGCATACAAGGTCCAAACTGTCAGCACATCAGGTACCGGGCAGGCATTTGTTTCCAGACTCCCAGTTAATCAACCACTCTTTTGGTATTCAGTCCTCAGCCACGAAGACCTCAGAGCGTTCAGGTTTTCATTCACCAGTTGACATCACTTATAACCCTAACTTAACCGGAGATGAGGAATTATTCAGTGAAAGGAGTTAGAGCCTTGATGGCAGATGATTGAAAACCACTGATTACTGGACCATAACAGAGTTTCTGATCGTGTCTCTGTGAATGTACACTCCTTTATCAGCTCCACCTGTACAGTCTAATGCAGTTCAGTGCAACAGCTCTGCCATAAATTCTACCTTTATTATGTTCGGTTTATGTGTAAATTTAATTCTGTGTTTAGTCCTGAGGTTGTAGTTTGCAGAGCTCTTGTACTGGACTACATTATATGGAGAGGTGTTTCTAATTTTTTGTCCTCCCCTATTTATATACATGAGGGGGGACAGAATAGTGGAAACACCCCTTAATAAAATGCAGTCCAGTCCTACAGCAGCACTAACTATGAGCTCAATGCCAAACATAGAAGTGAATGAACACCTCTGTTACTGTGACAACAAGAAAAGCTGAGCATTATAGGCAGCAGGAGAGGAAACTTTATGGCACAACAGTTGGATTGGATTGGATTAGATTGTACAGGTGGACCTAATAAATGTTTCTGTTTGAGTCATCTAGGGATTCATGGCTCAGACCCATGAAGCGAAATCTGCGTGCGCTCTTTCTTTTAGACACCATTAGATGTTTTGTTGCTTGACGTGTTAACTGAGTCTCACTTCTCCATCCCACCTCGTCTGCCCAGGTGCCTCTCTGACGTGTGACAGCTGTGGCAAGACCACGGTGCCAGCCTACCACCTCGCCATGTCCGACACCTCC
>OMLB01021533.1:0-12346 GCA_900302555.1 Myripristis jacobus
TTAACACTATGGATTTTGCAGTACAAAATTTTATTCAGCAGCAACAGCTTTTCCTGATTATAGATCATGGATATTTAATTGATGATTTGTGAGTTGAACAGGGACTGCAGTAAGTATCCTGAAATTAGAAAAATTTCACCTACACTCCCTTGAATATTAGATTCACATATGTACAATGGAAAGCTGGGAGATGAATGTGCTGTAATGTGGACAGTTACACAATATGAACCTGAGGCTACAAGCAGGATATTACACTTAAAGGGAGGTGTGCAGAAAACAGAGCCTGGGAGTGCAAAACGAGAAAAACACATGATGATGTTATGGTGAGCCCAGAAAAGCACTCACCACAGGGTGTGTCACTCCTCCAGCCAACGACAGGCACTCCTTGGGTCAGACAGGTGCTGGCATAGATTTGCAGCCAGTTACAGATTGTGTCCTGGGCGCCCTGGTCCAAACAAGTGTCCTGCAGGCAGCTCTGATAGAAGAACGCTGGTGCCACCTTGCTGTGGCAGCGTGCAAACACACCTCCTCGATCCACTATTAGCCCACACAGCCTCACCGCCTCAGGCTCAACAAACACATACAACCCATCCCCAACGTGGAAACGTATGCCTGTGTTGCCCGTGTTGACCCCGTCCTCCGTTCTGATGTTCATGTTGGCATCTGCCACCATGAGGGGGGCATCATTTGGCAGGCTTCTCTCTCCAAGGCCACAGCGTGGGCAGGAGTCTCCACAGCCAACCTGACAGAAGGTGTCCCTTTCTGCCCACGCCATACCCCAGTCAGTGGTGGTGAGGGTGGGTGGGTATAAGGGCATGCCCTGGCAGAGGCCACAGGAGGTGTTGTAGAGGTTGCGGGGTAAAGTCAGAAGGAGGAGAGTGTTCCAATCAAAAGCCACTTTCAGGCCAAAGTCTGTCTCCAGAATTAGCTGCATGCCAAAGGTGAAGATGTTGACCTTCCCAGGGCCCAGCTTCAGCGGAAGGTACAGGCGCTCCTTATTCACCTGGTAAGAGAAAGACCAAATTAAATTGGTTCTGGTTCTAACACTCCTATTATATGTCTTACTCTTTATTATGATAAGCAGTAGCCGATATCCCAGTAAACCAATTTAGACCCAGTCTGGACTTGGTTTTGACATGCGTTTTGGGTGATTGGATCATTAGTGAACACTGATAGACGTACAAAGACGTACTGTGATCTGATCACTCAAACCGCTTGTTGAGGTGGTCCGGGACACATTTAACCACATCGTTTGTAGTGTAATGTGTCCTGATGTGTACCTGACAAGGATAAAGTGAATGAAGTTATGTAGGCAGTAAAAGAATCTGAACAAGCCGTCAGTTAAGATACTTTCAAGACACAGGGTAAAGACAGGTGTGAATGTGCTTCAGCTGTCCACTAGTGTTTGGATCACATGACATGTATGACAAAACCAAGTCTAAAAAGGGTCTTAGAGTCTCCAATCCAGCTTTTGCATGTCTTTGGACTGTACGAGGAAACCTAGGCAAATACAGAATAACATGTAACCCCACAACCGTCTTGCTGTGAGGCTACAGGGGTAAAACTGCATATATGCATTCTTGCATTTCCATACATTTATCAAATAATGTAATTGTATGACGGAAGAAAAAGACAAAGAAATTTAAGGAAAAAGTGTGTGTGTGTGTGTGTGTATGTGTGTGTGTTGGATTATGTGTGTGAGATCTCTGGTTCTCCTCAGATCTTTGAGTCAGTTTGTGAACCCATTCCAAATGTCACTCAGGGCCAGGGTTTTATCTGAGCCAAATCCAGCCTGATAAAAGATGCCCATTGAAATCAGATCCACTTTAAGCCAATCAAAGAGGAATTCACTCTCTACCTGGTTATTCTATCGGCCTGATTGGAAATAGCTCACCCTCGCATAAACAACAACTATGACCTTCACAGGTCATGGAACAAATGAGTATTAACATGGAAATGTGTCAGATTTCCGAGGCACCTGATGACTTCCTGGCACACTCTTAATTCCAGGTGTTCTCTAAGTTGAAGACAATATAAAATTGTGACTGCTTTTGTTTACTGTAGTCCCTCGGTATGCACTCACCGTGACTGTGTTTTTGTAGGTCCGAGACACTTCAATTTCATAATCGTAGACTTCCAGAACAAAGCCCCTCACCCATATTGCCTGGGCTGTGTCCCTTTCCTCATTACGAGCTGCCAACTTAAACTGAGGAAAGGAAGTTCCTGTGATTGTTGCATGGTCCCTAATGTACTCTCCTCCACAGGTGGTGGTGGCCATCCTCAGAGTACAAGAGCTCTGCAGCTCAAATGGTACACCACCAAAGGGCAGAAAGTGTCCATAACCAGCTACCACACATAGCGCCTCAGTTCGTGGCTGACAGAAATACAGGCCATCGTTCTCCTGGCAGTACTCCTCAGAGTGGCAAGGTGCAAGCTGACAGTATACGCTGTTGTCGGAGCCATTGCAGTAGCAGCGTTCTTGGCACTCCCAGTCACTCCAGAAAGTTTGATTGGTGGCCAGCTGGCGCCCCTGGCTCATACAGCCACAGTCACTGCGTGGCACGCACAGACCATCCCGAAGTGCAAAGCCTTCCTCACACTGGCACCCCTCCTGGCATGGCAGAGGACATGGCTCTTCAGGTTCATCCAGGTTGTTGCAGGTCACAGGGCAGGCACTCGTGCACTCATCAAAATGACTGTTCTCTGGACATGGCAAGGCTGTGGGAGAGACAAAAAGGGTAGGAAAAAGGAAAGCAAATCAATGTTAGAGGCGGTTCATACCCAATATTAGGGGTGTAATGATGCATTCATCATATAGATAAAGTTTAAATTATGCCGTTTCAAGTAAATTAATCTCCGTAGAGAAACTAATAAAATGAATTATGCAAATGTTTGTCTACATTGCTCTGCTGTGCTTTGAATCTATTTTTTTTTTAATTTCTTAGGAAAACAAACCAAACTTGAATAGGGCAAATACTGTGAGGCATAAGTTGCTGCACGGACCCCATTTATTGTTACACGAGGTGCTAACCACAACAACCAAGAATAGCAAGCTGTCTCTGTAACAAAACAGTGGCAGCATGCCTGACAGTTTCTAATACAATTTCCAGCTCCGTTGCACCTAAAATCCAAAGTTTAGGACTGTAGGATCTGTAAAATGTTAATTACGTACTTTAGAATCACAACAAGTCACAACCTCGTTGCCAGTTCTTCAATGAAAAGTTTGACAGATGTCCCAGGTATATGAAGATGTTATATGAAGACATGGAATAGATGTATGTCTACTCACGGCAGTTAGTGGCACTCCGCCAAGCAGCCAGGCTGACTTGAGCGTCCTGACAGGCAGAGGCGTAAGCCTGCAGCGAGGAACACAGAGCGGAATGGTTCCCCTCCTTCACACACATGTTATACAGGCAGTTCCTGAAGAACGGTGAGGGGCTGACTGCTGAATGACACGCCAGGAAGGAACTATTTCCTGGGTCATTGATGTTGCCACACATCCAGGGGCTCTGATAGAGACGCAGGTCTGTGCACATTTGATAAAGGTCGTCGCAGTCACCATTGCAGGTGAGGTCATCGGCAATGGCCCGCCAGCCCTCTGTAAACTGTTCAGTGGACTCTGCCTGACGTCCATTAGGGAGGCGGAGGTCATCAGTGGCATTGTTATTGAAGACACCGCACAGACCGCAAGTCATATTGTAGAAGACAGTGGAGAGTGAGATGTTGAGGGAGCCCTGGCGTGTATAGTGGACACGGATCACACCACTGGACTCCACCACCGTGGCATTGCCTGGTGCTCTGTAGATCATCATCGTCTCCATTGGGTGGACATACGGGAGTGTCACCGGTTCACCATTCAGCTAGAGGGCGAAAAGGTGTTAGTAACCATAGGCTGTCAGCAGCCAAAGTCAAACCCCATAAGAAAAAGCTTTAGAAAGGCTTGTAAAGAAAGTACTAACCTTCACTATATCGAAATCCATGCCTCCCATCTGAGCCTCCAGGTTAGCCACCCTAACTATCACAGGTCTCTTCCAAGCAGGGCCTTTGTTCATCAGCCGCCTGCCCATCTTCACTTCCACATTTGACACATTAGTTGGTACTGTACCACACAACTTTAGCAGATAGTAGGAGCTGTCATCTGGGATGGGCAGATAGGTACCATCAAAGGTGGGCATCACAGTGGTCTGGGAGAGTGAACACACTCCCTCCCTCCGAGGGTAGCAACCCAGCAGGCCCACCTCTGCCACACATACCTCACCCTCCTTACAGGAGTCATTGAAGCAGGAGATTTCCGCATCAGAGCCGCAGATGCAGCGGCGGGTACATTCACCTCCTTCACCACCAGGGCTTGCCCAAAAAGTGTCATTTAGTGGGTAGTAGAGGCCATTGTGCTCACAGCCACAGTCTTGGCGATGTACACAGCGGTTTCCACTGAGAACGTAGCCCGTGTCACACTGGCAGCCCTCTTTGCACGGGTGGACACAATACAGAGGAGCGGTGAGGTCTGAGCAGGAAGCGGGGCAGGCACTCGTGCACACCTGGTAGCGGCTAAACTCTGGACATGACATGGCTGAAAGCCAATAAGAGAGGAGAAATGGCATCAAATCTTGCTGAAGGATAAGGGTGAAGATGAAGGATCTGTTGAAACCCATTGAAACTTAAAGAACCATACCAGTGACTTTAAAGTGGCACTTTAGTACACTTTACCCACATTTTACATTGCAACAAACCATTTTGCAAATCATATGGAGGTACTTAAGATTTCACTATTAAAATCAAATCTGAGTTTTAAATTTTTAATTTTTGATTGAATCAGCCACCTTACAATGTTCTGCCTCTGTGGCTTATGAATTCATCACCATTCATAAACCACAGAGCTGATAATTGGCTTTTTAAAGCAAATGTTTCCCCAGCGCCTTTTTTTTGACTATTATCATTCCACCCAATTTCAAGTCATCAAAACACAGCAGTGCTGCTGCTTTTAGGTAAACTAATGTGGAGGACTTTATTACAGTGATGGAATACCGGTGTGAAGAAAGTTGTAAAATACGACTGCTTGCTTCAGGAAAAGATTAGCAGAAATGTGAAGTATACAATGTGAGGTATACAATTTACACAAAACATGCAAAATCACAACAATAAATCTTGATTATATTAATTTTAAGGCATGACTGTGGTTACCGTAAGAAGACTGATAGCCTCTATTGATCTCTACAGTGCATTTTATAGTGTGCATATTGATGTTTAAAAATGCAACATATAGTACCTTTAAACAAGTACATAGAATCTTATACAGAGCAACTGTCTAAGATTCATGTTATTATTCAGAACTCACCACAGAAGGTGCGAGATCTCCAGGATCGTATAGTGACGCCCAGGGCCTGGCAGGCCAGAGCGTAGGCCTGGATGGCCTGGCAGAGTGTGGTGATGTTATCCCGGTTGCTGCACATGTCATATACACAGCTGTAGACAAAAGCTGTAGGGTCCACGACAGTTCTGCAGTCCCTAAAAGGTCCATCGGTTTTATTGATGAGGCCGCAGTAGTCAGGACGAAAATAAAAAGCTTCGGTGAGTGGGTCACATACGCTACAGTTCTGGGCACAGCCATCGGTGCATCTCCAATCTGCATCCTCTGCCCGCCAGCTGCCACCTAACTCCACCACGCTCTCTGCGAGTGACCCGTCAGGCAGCACCGGGTCATCAGCGGGGTCGTCATTATAGTTGCCGCAAAGACCACAAGTGTTGTTGAAGTAGGAGCTGGGTAGGGAGATGGAGGCATAATGCTGGCCATCATAGGTTACCAAGAGTCCAAAGTCTGTTTCTAGGGCAACCGCAACTCCAGACTGGTACACCTTGATAGCACCAAGCTGGAGCTGGACTGGCAAAGTCTTCATCAGCCCATCCACCTAAGGAGTGCAGCATTCAGCAATTCAGAAAAGGGACACTGAATGAATATACATATATGTAAACTTGCTTCTTCTTTATCATGATAAATACCACGGTGATCCAGTTTACACCTGATATTAATATGCATCCAGACCTGAATCCAGGTGTAAATGTACCAAAGGTCGTCAGCAGCAAATTGGACACATAAACAACAGGGTGTAATTGCACTTGGTCTTTCTTTGGGCAATTCTGCTTTATTGGACAGTGGCATTAGAGAGAGGCAGGAAAGACTGGGCAGGAAGAGAGGAGGATGGCATGCAAGCAAAGGGCACAGGCTGTAATCGAACCCTGGCCGCGTGTCAAGAAATAGCCTTAATGGTACACGGCACATGATCTACCAGGGTGTCCAAGTGCACTTGGTCTTAAATCACATACAGGAGCTACATAAATGGAAATAAGCTCCTCTGTGTGGATCCAACAATGAAACAGGTAACAGTAAGCTGTGATACTGACATCCTTGTTAAAAAGGTATTTTGGGGTTAAGTAAAACATGGTGTTTAGTGTCAGTTTTACAGGACTTTTTAAAGTATTATGAGACAAAGTGGCAGGTATACCAATTCACACCTTGGTAAGGGAAAGAGAAATCAAATTTCAGAGTGCACACTGGAGACCCATTTCAATACATGTTGTAAATATGATCCATTTTAGTGCATAAAGGAGCCTCTCACCTGAGCCGTTCCAGAATTGCCCTTGGGCAGCATAACTCTGTGACCGTACACTTCCACCGTGACGTCTCTAAGCCAGGAAACAGCAGTAACCCCGCGGTTCTCATTTTTGGCTTCTACGCTGAAGAAGGGCAGCCCTGTTACCTCCCAGCAAGGCCGCGCCAGCAGGTAAGAGCAGGTTCCCTGGAAGTGGTAGAGGAAGCCATCAAAGGTGTGATAATGAGGGTCACCAAACACCACGCAGGTACTGGTGCGGGTTGGCTGGCAGTAGAAGGCCCCATCCTGCTGTTCACAGGTCTCCAGCTGCCCACATGGAGCCTGTTGGCATTGCACCTCGTTGTCCAAATCTAGACATCGGCATCGCTGTGAACACCGGTCAGACAGCCAAAAGATTTCCCCGCGTCTGTAATAACGCCCTAGAGAGCATATAGGAAAAATTAGCATACATTATTGACAGTAAAAATCACATTACAGGTACAGTTACACAAGAAAATATCATTCTCTGCTCCTATAAAACAACAGTTAAGCAGAAATCACTTTGCTTCTTGTTAAAACCTAAATAAAGAAAAGAAAAGAAAGAGACAAGACTCTGGTTGTCTCAATCCAGAATAGAACGGACTAGAACCCCAATATTTTACCAATAAAAAGTGATATAGAATTATAAACTACAAAATGATTCTCTTTAACTTTAGAGTTTGTCAATTAAATAGCATTTCCACATTTGTATTTGTCCAACTAGAGATACTGTCGCTGGTTCTGAGAATGATAAAAATGTGCAGACACAATCAGAGAGGTTCAACATTTTGAACTTGCCATTGTGGCTGCAGCCATTGGCTGGATCTATCAGTTCAGTGTCTACACGGAAGAACCAGCGCCCAGGAAGATTCACATTGGTCGTCTGTTCGATGTTCACTACATCATTTGACCGGGACCCCGGCAGGTTGAAGAAGTGACCAATGTCTCCACCATTGAAGCCTGACTGAAAAGGGGAAAGGTGTGAGGGATGTGAGGTGAAATGTTTCTCGTTCACTTTTTGCCATCAATCAAAACGATGAGCACTCCATCGGCCATGTGACATGGTCATGGGGCATCTTGACTGGAATACCTGAGCTGTTGTCCCACCCAGTCCTGTTAAAGGATCTCCACCGCTTGCTGTCCCTGTACTCCATGTGATATCTCCATAGTTGAACATAGAGAAGAATTTCACTCCATCTGAGATAAGCACGGTCTGGAACGTGTTCACCTTTTGATAAAATAAGAGCATAACAACAGTTGGGTTAGTTTCACTACCTGGCTAAAGTAAACACGGGATCACTTCATTTGGATTATCCAGTGTTAATATTCATAGGCCATGGCCGTCTTTTAAATGCGACTTCTGTGATTGGACGTACCAGACTGAAACTCTGCCGTGTCTGCATATGTGTGTCTAGACCTGATTGGACAGTGATCAGATATATTCCAGCGGGCATATATTCAGCTCTGTGTATTTATAAATTGTCTGCATCGTGCCCACATGCTGTCACCAGACTCACTGAGATCCTAACTCAGTGCGTGCCAGGCCACCTCGGCATGTGGTCTGGCTGATCAGATCCAAATGCGAGCAAGATCCAACCTCACAGAGTACAGACTTGACAATTAGTGCGGCATGATCGGATGACAATAGTCACATTGAAAGGACAAGTGTAACCACAGCCTTAGAATCAACTTTTTTTGGATTGTTAAATACTGCCCAAAATTACCCTTAAAGCAACATTTGCCCCGTAAACCATCTTGACCCTCAAACTGTAGGCCACGCAGATAACCACCAAGGTCCATGTTCAAAGCATGGATTCCACAGAGTCCGAATTCATTCCACAAAGTGGGTAAACAGACATCTTGTACTTCCTGGCAGAACACGTCCCTATTCACTGGTCGGCCTTCAGGGACGCAGAGGGCGGAGATGGGTGGAGTTGCCCCCAAGTGTGTAGCACAAGGCTATTTGAGTCTTTTACACTTCTGAGAAAGTATGACCAAAAACCTCACAAACTAGTAAAATAAGATCTTTCCCCCTTTTAAAAATCATGCTATTGTAAAGTCATGAAAATTAGACAGTATGACTGTAAAAAAAAAAACCCTATCAAAGCAAAATAAAAAGCATAATCTTTGAGAAATAACCTAATGATAATTAAAACTCCTGCAAAATCCGATTTGTCCCTTGTGTGAACACACACACACACGCACACATACATATATAGATATATATATATATATAGGCTATATATGACAAAACAGGTTTGGGTCGTTACCGGGGTTGTCTGGCTTCCTCCGTAGAAGGTGACCTGGTGCCACGTTGCAATAAAAACCCAGGTGGCTGTGAATGTGGGCATGTTTCTGAAGTATTTCCGGACATCTTGTGTTGCTCGCTCCAGCATTGCCGGTTCTGTGGACTCTCGGTAGTACACATCTCCCCGGATGCCGTTGTGCACATCCGCCCACAACGGGGCAATGAAAGATCTGCTGTCACTCAGGGGGAAGGCCTCCGGCGTGAACTGGCTGACCTGCACGTTGAAGGAGATCACACCGTTGTTGTTGACCTGCGGACAAAAGGGGAAAGGACTGGTGTTAGCATTACATATTATGTTGTGCATATGGCTAGGGTTAGGGTTAGGGTTAGGGTTAGGGTTAGCTATATTATACATTATGTGCATGCATGTAGATATGTATTATAAAGAATGTTAAGTGTAAGACTGATAGTCTGCTGTTTTCTGTTTTTATGATATTGCAATTAATAGCGACGTGATAACTTTGATCAAAGCTTACATAAATAGAGCGGTAGGGGATGTTGAAGAAGATAAATGGCAAGAGCAGATTAATTTCTGGAGAACTCCCATCATCCATCTTGGGGGTCTCTTGATCCCTATGGCCGGGTCCGAAGGGGTACAGGATATCCTGAGTGCTAGCTAAAGGAGGATGAGGTCAGAGAGGTCATAAAAAGAACTCAATGTGAAACGATGAAGGAATCAGCTTTGGAAGATGAGTGCCACATAATGCCACGCTTGAAACATATAATTGCTAAACTTATAGTGGGTGTTGACATGATAATGTCCCACTGTAAAGTATTTCCTACCTCCTGTCTGTGCAAAGATGCTGAGGAGGTGGAGCAGAATGACTGGATTGCCTGGCCTGACCATCCTAAAAGAACAAAAGCAAAGGGCAGGGGTTAAATGAGACGAGACATGACATTGTGACTCATGAAGGGGGAACCGTTTGACGAGTCGTGATATCACTTCATCACCTGGTGAGTAACACTACAGGAGTCAATCACAGGGACTAATGTTACTTACTCAAGCTCATTCATTTTGTTTGCAGCCAAAAGCAGAAATGAGTCATAAGACGATTTCTCATAAACAAGAGCGTTAGACAAAAGTAGAGGAGAGAGAGAGCCATCAAACCAACGTCACGTAACTTTTTTAAGATCAGGCTCCCAGGTCTCCCCTGAGAAGCCCTGAAAAGGCCCTATTATGCATGCCAGAACAATGTGTCAGGATCACATTCGCCTTAGAGTCCCATGTGAGTGGTCAACAGTGGACTAGGGGCCTCTCTGTGCCTAGGTTCCCTGCAGTCGACCCAGCTGGCCCGCTCTTCTCGAGCGTCTCTGTGTCTGCGGCCAGGAGCTGCTTAGGACCTCATTACCACTTCAGTTTGGGAGCCATCCATGCCTTGTTGGCTAAAGGGAGAGGAGCGTAAACACTGGGGCACTAATGGCTTTAAGTGAGTAGGTTTGAATTGCCAAGGTCTTTGCAGTGGCCCTTAGGGGCTGTTCAGTGCCTAGTTTGGCAAACTTCCCATTGCCAAACTGGAGTGTACAGCCAAGTTGGCACATGTAGCAGTCACCATATGGCTTTTCAAAATGTTACTGTTAAATCAAACAGCAGGAAACCTCAAAGCTCAAATTACAGTTTCATTGAATTTTAAAATTCCCCTGTCAGTTTTCTATGCATCGCTGTGACTCTGGCACACAGAGTTGACAGGAGCCACAAAGCAAAGTTTACACTGTAATGACTGCAGTGCGCATCATTTTATCGGCATCACGACCACATCAACCCCTTAGATTTATGTCACATGAACATGACTGGTGATGTAAAGGCAAAATCTCACCGTTTTTAGGCCATTCCAAACAACAAAATATCTGTTCTTGGAGTGCAATCAGGTGTGTTTTCAGAAATACCAACTCAGGTTTTTATAGTTATGGATATATAATGTTTTGGAGTGAAACCCAATCGACTTGTACGCACTGAAAGCCCACAGACTTGAGCGGTGCTGAGGACAAGATGCTGCATTTGATGTGTAACGTAATAGTGCTGATGATACATGAGGTATGTGGGCTCAATTGAAAACTCCTCTTTCTAATCTTCATGTCATCTCTGTAATGTGTGAACACAACCCAGCATAATGACAAATCGTACTCAGGTGTGCCACGGTTAGTGGGCCCTGGTGAGAGAGGACCGCTGTATTGTCGTCACCCTGCCATCATACATTGTCAACAGAGAGATTACCACAATTGCCCTTTTGGCTCCTTCGGTTAACCATCTTATCTCACAGGCATTTACTCTATGCTTTTTAGCAGGGCAATTAAGATAAAGCCGCTGGGACTTAAAGGGTGAACAGGACACCTGAACAGCTTTTTTTTCCTCCCTCTCCCTCTCTCTCTTTCTATCTCTCTGTCTGTCTGTCTGGGGTCACATTCAAAATGTCTTACTGGTTTCAATCCAAACTGGAAACTAATTCATTCACTGCAGCTTATACTTCACCAACAAAGATGTTTTTATTTTTTTTTTTTTTTTTTTATCAGCTTGAGACTCAAAAGTGAGACCGATTCATAATCAATCATGAGCTTAAATTCTAAATCTTATCTCTCTACATATTTAAACTGTTTTTATAACTGCATTGTTGAAAACAAAGCCTGTACTTGACTGTCTATCCTGATGGATTTTAACCTGGAATTCTTTTAAAAAATGATCTGCTGGCGACGTAAGGCTTAGTAAAGTGAGGCAACACTAAAACTAAAACAGATGCCTATATCACGCAGATGAACCATTTATGTTCAAAGGAGTCGGACAGGGGCCTAAATGTTCTGTCTTTCCTGTATCTACAAGTGATGATTAATGAAAATCCCACCTTTTATTGGCACGTAACCCACAGAGAGTTAGTGACAAACAGCTGGCGATGTCCAGAGCTGTGGAGGAGATGATGTACTCACCTGCCTTCAGAAGACGGACATCCAGCACCTCAGCAGTCTGACCAGGCAGCGTCCACACAGCAGTGTCACATCCAGCAGGGGACCACTCTCAGAGTGGTGGTGCGGGCTGAGGGCGGGGAAGGGGGGCGAAGAGAGGCAAGAGGGGGGTGGTCGTCGCTGAGGTGATGGGAGGAGAGGACAGGTGTGGGAGAGAGAGAGAGAGAGAGAGAGAGAGAGAGAGAGAGAGCGTCCAGACAGAGGAGCACCTCTCCTTCGATTCCCGCTCCACAGGATCACCAAGCCGCAGCAATCGCAGTCCAGAAAACAAGCAGATCCTTAGCTCTTGCTGTTGGTGTTGGCGGTTTTAAAATACTGGGACAAGGATCCCTCGGATGAGAAGAGCAGAGAGGGCGGAAAGCTGCTGCTGCTGAAGCCCTGGAAGGAACTCGCGGAAAGAAGCAGGTGCAAACTTTACCGGGGATAGTGTTCAACTTAATCTGAGATCAGTGTTTGGGGA